>VZRN01002326.1:2568348-2628763 GCA_013397935.1 Dasyornis broadbenti
GGCCGCGGGAGAAGGGCCGGGAGCGGTGGGGTGGGCGAGTGGCATCACCCGGTGCCGTCCCGCCCGCCCCGGAGCGCGGGCATGGCGCGGGCACGGCGCCCGGGCTCTGCGGGGTAGGGAGGGGCCGGAGCAGGGCCGCGGAGGGTCCCCCGAGGTTGTGCTGGAGATGGGGGGTGCAGAAAGGAGGGAGAGGCTCGGCAGCCCGGGCGGGGCGGCGAGGAGCGGGCAGGGTGGCGGCAGTGACCCCCTGTGCCGCCGGGTCCGGCCCAGCGCCTCAGCGGCGGGGACACAGCCCGGCGGTGCGGGGCGCCGCGGGGTCCCTCTCTCCGGGGAAGGAGCTGCTGGGGGTCATCAGGGACAGCTCGGGGTGGGCAGTGCTGGCCGGGGCACGGGGCGTGCAGAGCGCTCCGGCCACCCCAGCAGCATCGGCTGGACCGGTGCTTCGGGTCTGGAAGTCTGTATGGAGGGCAGCAACAGGCGGCTCCCAGGCTTGTGGAATAGCTAGGGAAGCTCCTGCTCTCAGTTCTGTACCTGACTAGAGCAACCCACCCCTCGTTTGGGTTTTAGCATTCCAAAAATCGGTTTTATGGCGAGGGGCTGTGACTTCCACGCCTCGCGTGACTGTTGTGGCAGAGGTGAATCGGAACGTGCTCTCCGTCTTTAGGAAAAGTGCAAAGTCATTAGGTGCTTTTCATGTCATACCTTGTAGGTTTTACTGGCTTCCCCATTCAGATTTTTTTTTTTAAATCTAATTTTTGCTTTTACACTTGATGCTGAGTTTATCACCTTCTTTAATTTTTAGTTTGATTTCTGTTGGAAATTGTGAAAAGCATCTGAAGTCCTACCAGATATAGATGTGGTAGACAAGTTTAGTTTATGCTGTTGTAATATTATCTGAACGAATGCAAAATAAGCCTCTGATCCTTTCCCTCCTGTTAATTACACAGTTGAGAATGTTGTCTTTTATTAGACTGGTTATTGTAGCTTGGAAAGTACATGATTTTCCAGGATGATTTTCAGTTCTGAAATAGAAGCAGGGTAAGTCTCAAAGCTAAGTATGAGTTGAGGGGAAAAAAAGTGCTTAATTTAATTAGATATAATCAGTTTCTGAAGAAACAGAAGAGTAGTTGCTCTCTGCTGGGTGGAGAGTGCTGGAAAAGGAAGGGGAAAGAATAGCAAAGTGGTGCAGAGAGAGGAGACAGGTACCAGCCTTTAAAACCCGCTGTGAAAGCACTGAGAGAGATGAAAACTGTTCCTGTGGGGTGGAGTGCGACTATCAGGGACGTGAGTCTGCAAAGTCATGGGAGTGTTCAGAGGAAAACCTGAAGCTGCTTCCTGACTTCTGTTAGAAATATGGGAAGTGATGTAAAAGATGGTCACTAACCTGACAATGAAGTGTCAGCTGCAGGAGATGTAATGACTGGTTAGAGCTGGGGGAAGTCTGAAGCCATGCTAACAGGAATAATAACTATATGAACAAATTAAGATGAAACAAACCACATGACAAGACTTACAGTCCTGAAAGTCTCTTAATGGGATGGGAATCTTCAGTGGGTTTTTGCTGTGTTTGTTTGTGATTCTTAAGCATGATAGCCTTGGTGAAGTTCATTTGTGCTTCCAAAGAACAGACTGATGTTATCTTGGAATGAGGGGGCTAGGGAAATGAGGGAGATCATGAATATATGGATATGTCTCTGTGTGTGTGTACTATGGCAAACTACATTTTGAATTATTATTTCTTTAAAATGAGCAGTTTTTACAGTGGATAATGTAGCTGGGTTACACAGATTTAATAGGCTGAGAACTAAGGCTGCTATAATAGTATATAGGAATACCTTTTCTTCTGTTAATCATGAAAAAATTGAGTTTCAGGTTACATATACGTCTTTTTCTCTCTTCTGTATTGTTGAAGTGCTACAGCAAATAGCTGCTGCTCTATCTCTACTTCAGGCCTTTTCTGAGTGCTGGGAAAGCTGGTCTTTATGAACTGCTCAGGTCATTTAAATTAAGTAAAAAATTGTTGGCTATAAATGTCATGTGTTATATTTCTGTTGGATAATGAGTTTCAACTGTATCTTCATGTTGCTTAGTTGAGGACTGATATATCTAGTGTTTAATTTGTCCAGGTAGTCTAACTTTGAAAAATGTGGGACTCAAAAACCTCACTAGAAAACCTTGCAAAAATATTTTTGAATATAGAACTGCGTGGTTCTCTCCTGGACCATTATGGAACTTTAAAAAAATGGCACAAGTTTGTATCTTACATGAATGTAAGATTTTGAAGGTGAATAAGAATTACAAATAAAAAAATCCCCATAGTATGTAGAGAAGTGATCTTCCTCAGCTACTGTCTTTTCTGCCAGAGTCTTTAATTTATGACTATTGTGTTACTGAAGGCAGTCATTTATTTTTTTTATCTCAGAAGTCACTTCGAAATGTCTTATCGAACTAGTAAGAAATTCAAAATCTCTGAGCTTGACGTGTAGTGCATGCTCCTAGAATGTAAATACTTTGGGACAGTGATAATGCAGTGATTGTGTTTTGTACTTAATACTGTCTGGAAATATCAATGCTCAGATTAATGCAGCTCCCAAGTGCCTGGAACTGGCTGCTTAGAAAGTGTGCATAGTATTGCTAATCAAGAAAACATTTTTAAGTTCCACCAGAATTTTTCTCTTCACTAATTGGGTGCAGACCTGTCACTTACTTTATTTTCTGAAGTGTGTAATCAAATTTAGTTGTTATTGTTTCATTCTTGTATGAAACTTCTGTGTTTTGCAACCCAGAGTTTTGTAATAGAATTTACGTGAAGGATCTGAAACAGAACTAAAGCAAATGCTCCTGAAAAACACAGAATGTGTGTTTTCTTAAGGCTGTGGTTTAGTACCTGATACTAGTGCAGAGGGCTTCCTGGAGCTTTCTAGATAATAGGAGGCAGGGCTGTACAAAGCTGCAGCTTTAATTAAAAGGATGGCACTATTTAGGTTTGGGTTCATGTCTTCAGCACAGTTTGAACAACAAAACTGTCTTTGCAGAGAGCCTGAAACAGAAGAGCAAGAGGGGAAGTTCTTAAGGCTTTGAGTGAGTGTCAGCTTGGATGCCACCAGCGATACTTGATGTGCTGATTCTTGTGAGTTGCTGTAGTTACTGTGGGGCAATGCCATAGTGAGAGCTGGGCTGAAGGTTTATAAAAACCAGAATTAATACAAGTATAGATGGACATTGGCTGGCAAACAGTTATGCAGTTCATCGAAGACAGTTTCGTTTCATTTAAGATGTCTCAGCGTCCAAAAGTTTGTGAAATGCTGACGTGCACTAAGGCAAATTTTGATTCGGTTGCTGTGACTCTTCTGATCTCTTGCCTTCTAAACAGGCTTAAAGTGGAAGAAAGGGGAAAGATAGAAGTGCCTGATTGTGTTGTAGAGCAAAAGGCACTCTCAAGTCCCACCTATTACATAAAATTAGTTGTTTGGGGAAAAACAGGTTTGACAATTTGCAGGAACTATTTTTCCCCTCCTTGTTATGTTAGATCTCAGACAAATATTAATCATATGGATTTTCAGTGTAAGCCAAGTGTTTGAGTCATTGTGAATCCCACTGTTTTGAAACATTAAAAGAGCTGAGTAATGTTAAGATTAAAATTATTTTATAAGTTTTTAATTTTCAAATGGGGTGGGGAGGGGAAAAAAATGAAATCATCTAATCAATTCCAGGATTGAATGTGCTTCTTAAATGAGATTGAAGGTCTTGGAGCTGCTCTCAGTGACTGACTTGGCAGCTTTACAAGAACAAATCACCTCCTCACAGTCAGCAGTGGGAACTCTTGGACCTGCCTGGTTTGTTTTCATCATGCAGGTATTAATTCAGGTGGTCAGCATCTAGTCTAGCACAGAGCATCCAAGCAGTTTCTGGATAACTTGATGAAATAATTCTTGTTGGATTATTTTTTATATATGTTTTTCCTGCTATATATACATATATATGTGGTAATTATTTCTAACATAAGTTGCACTTGGGTTATTTTGTGTTTATATATTGAAATGCAATTTATGTGGTATTTGTGTGCATTTGAAGTCTTGCGTTAAAATTAAAGATGCTTGTTTATGATCTGTTGTTGAAATGTTATATTTAAGATTGATCTGTTTAAAACAAATATTTGATCTGAATATTTTTCTGGTGACCCTTTATGTCATGATTGACTGCTTTAGGTGATTGTTCATTTAAACTAGTTTTATTCCTAGTTTGGAAAAGAAGGACATTTTTCTTCCTTCAGATTCTTGATTTAAGTTGAGCTTAGTTGTTACTGAGCTGAAAGTATTCAAATTGCATGTATACATGTTATGCTTGTCAAAATCTGATTTCACACACTAAATTTGGAGCCTCAGTATCTATCTAGTGATTTTGATCAATTTTGGTGATTTGACTTAAAGATTTTGACAGTGCAATATAATGACACCGTACTAAAAATGAGTAAATTGGAGTGCACTAGGTTTTAGGTAGTTAAATTATATAGAAACTTTCCACCTCTGAAAAATATGAATTAGGTTTAGGGCCATGTATTTATTTTATGTTGGTATTGAAAAGGCAGACTGGAACACTTTCCTTTGCTTGTGCCTGCTGCTGATGGGAAGATCTGATCAAGTTTTGTTGTATTCTCAATATTGGGCACAATAGGCAGAGTTAAAAAAAAACAGCACAGCAAAGTTTCCATGACAGCAGTAAGTCCAGATGCCCTAGAATTTTCAAGAAATTAATAATGATGTTTAGTACCATTTTCCTTCCTTTGAATGGTAGGAAGGACATAGCAGAGGGGCTGGGTACTCCTAACAATCTCAGGGGAGAAGAGTAGCGGTCTACAGGGAAGTGTTACAGCTTTTTACAGGACACTGAATGCTTGTTTTTAATCTCACTGACTGACACATGTTGGACAAGAAGCTTCTCCATTGCTCTTTCAAGTAGTTTTGATACAAGGTGTCTAAATACAAAACATTTCTCCATTGAAAATACGGAGAATGAGGTGGCCTGAAAGTAAAACTATGGTTTTGCATGCTACAAACACAACCTTAATTTCTGAGGTATGCACCAGAAAAGGGAAAACTCCTCCATTGTCTTGGAAGCATCCCAAAAGAGGGAGCTGGATTATTTATTTATTTTTATACAGCAGAATAAAAATAAAATGCAGGTCCAAAGTAAATGTCCTGTAAACGAGTACTTAATGATGTGAGCGCTTCAGTGCAGTTCCCCACACTGAATGAGCAGGTCATTTGGACGGTCAGGTAGCTGGAGATGGGAAGTCATTAAGGCATTTTTTTTCCTGTTCATGTGTTAAACTTTCTTACCAATGCAGATAGATGGGCATCAAAAGCCAAACATGCACTTTGAAAAGGGATGAAGTGAAGACGGTTGAGTTTTCCTGGTGATGGTGCTTCAGAAGCTGGAGCAATTCTCTGTTCTCAATCTTTGCAGAAACCTGGTGGCCCTGAATCGTAGAGCTTTGGTAACTGTGACAGGATGAGAACTGGAAGGCCAACAGCCTCAGTAAACAGTTAAATTGCGGCAGTTTCAGAGCTGTGGCTGTGTTTGCCTTTCCATTGAGTCAGGCATTGCTGTGCTTTGCGTGCAGCTTCTGCAAGTAGGAGCTTGAGAATCTGTAGCCATTTTTACCAATCTGCCAGTCACCATTGCTGAGAAAAGCTCAAATGGTACAATGCATGTCTCAAACATTAAACCCAAAAGACTTCCAAAGGCAGAGTCTGCTCTGTGCTGACGGCTGGAACAGAGACAGTGATCCAGCTGAGCTGCTGTCCTGGCTCACTGTGACGGAGACATGTAGGGAGCATTTACAGGAACAGAGTTCCAGTGGATTGGAAAGATCCTTCAGCAAAGCAGGTTGTGGAGCCGTGGGCTCTCTCCTGGCCATGGTTCCTGGCTGATTATTCCTGTCTGTAACCTTAGGCTTTGTCTCCACAGGGGAATTCTGCTATTTATAACCTAGTGAGCATCATGTGTTCATCAAAAAGTTTTCACATAAAAAATAAAAAAGTGATACTTATTGGAAGACTGCAACAGGTGGGGATATTATAGTTCTTTGCAGCAGCATTTTGTTTCTCTTTTATCCTCTTCTGTTGGAAACTTTATCTAGGGTCGTTTTCTTTCCAGGCAGATGGGTAATTTCTGAGTTTTGACCAGTTAAAAATTGCTCCTACTACAAAGATAGCCCTTATTTTGAGAACCCTGCAAAGTGTAGAGATAGGAACACAGTGCTATTTCCTTAACATCTTTCTTAAATACTGGATGTGATATCTTCTTTAATAAGTGACTGTTTGAAAACAGGCATTACTGCTTGAGAAACATCAAAAGCAATTTCAAGGAGTATGGATTAGATATATCAGTCTCATCGCAAGTGGTACCAGAAGTAGCTACACAGCCCATGTACTCTTAATCCTGTACTTGCATTAGCAGGGGTGAAAAAACAGTACATAGAGTTTTTACTTGCTAGCATTGGATTTCTGATCATTCTGTAGCGTGAGGTTTTCGATGTTTTTTTTTAAAGTATATGCATTTCATATAAATGTGAATCTTAAAAAAAAAAAAAGAAAGTTAGAAAAGCCTGCTGAAGTAGCCTGAACCCTAGTCTGGAAAAGAACTTAATTTTTGTGGCTTCGAATCACAAGTAGTTGACCAGAAATGTGTTGTGAACCAAAAGCAAAATTAAAATTAGACATGAGGGCAATAGTTTTATCTGATCTTTGGATAATCAGTATAAAGAAAAGTGCAAATGTTTCTATTGCCTTGTTTTCCTGTGAAAGGGTCCATCTGTAAGCTGTGTTCAGCTGTGTGGTGATGTGTGGCACATAATGCCTGGCTGTAACTCCGGTACCAAGCGAGTGTGTGTGGTGCTGGATGGGGAGGAGGGAAGGGTGCTGAGGACCATGTACACATCAAATGCATGGCTTCTCTCGAGCTGATGAGACATTTGAAAGGATGCAGTGTGTGTGTGTGACTGGTACTGCTGGGCTTTCTGGTCCTCAAGAGTGTGAGAATGCTCCACTTTAAAAAACTGTCAGCCAGAAATTATTGCAAGTGAGTGAACAGTCATCTGAATTGAATGGAGGCACTTTTCCTCTATACACTGTTTCTCTTAATGTGTATCTTCTCCACTGACTTTAAACCTGAAATTTTCTGTGCGCTTGATGCTTTTCAAGCATACTGTGCAGTCTGCTCGCTCTCAGATAACAGGAGGCTGCTTCAGTAATCTTTTGTGCCTGTAGGTGCCAGACCAGATTTTATATGCATAGCACTGCTTGCCCCTACATGATGCCACTTTAGTAAATACCAATGCATTAGCCCCTTAAAAAAATCCAAAGTCAAACTTGCTTAGAGATGGATTTAAATGTAAATGAGAGTCTTTCAAAATGACTTTGACTTGTCACTCTGCAGTATGCTTTTCCTAATAAAATGTTAGAATAGCTTCTGGGTATGGCTGGGTATTTGAAGAGACAAAAACCCTCAGCTCGCTCCGTATGTGTGTCCACCTGTCTGTCCTCAAGGAAGAAATTGGACTGGAATCATCTCTGTCTTCTTACTTAGGGTTATATCTTTCTGCTTCATTAAGGTCTTGCAATTTCTTACATGTTTTGAATTGCAAAACCAGTAATAATTTGTTCAGTGATGGACCATCTTGAGATCAGTGAACCAAGTTTTTACTGGGGCATCATTATTATAGTCACTAAAGACAGAATTTGAATTTCACATGAAGTTCTGTTTGCAGGGAGTGTGATAAAAATAAATTTGTGCTTATGTACCAAAACATTTTGACCTGGCAACAAACATAATGAATATAAGATGCAAGAATGTTAATTTTGGAAAAATCACTGTAGGACTGTGAAATATTCATGAGTTTAAAAAATTCCTTCTTTCCTATGCTTTTCTCAGCCTTATGCTTAACACTGCATTTCTTGAGGCTTTTTTTCTAAAATCTAGTGTGTGTGTGGGCTAAGAGTAAAGCCTTTCTTTATGTATTTTATGAATGTACTTGGCTTAGACTTTTGCTGGGTTTTAGAAATAAACTCTCATATCTCTGAGCTTAAGACACCAGTCTCATGAGCTGTCAGCCAAATGAAGGGTATCAGTCTAAAGTCAGCAATGCTTTTATACTAGTAAACTTAAGAATCTTTTCACTTTAATTTCTAAACTGATTTCCTTTGTCTGTTTTGCGACTGCTGTCAACAAGGTCAGTGTTTGTTTGTCCTCCATGGAAACAGTAATCAAACCAGTCACCAAACCCAATGTGGGCCGTGCCCTAGTGTGTTGGGGCTGGTCCCTGTGGATCACAGAGTGGTTTGAGTCGGAAGGGGACCTTAAAGATGACCCAGTTCCAGCCTGGCCCATGTGGGTTTGCTCTCTGTGAGCTGAGGGATGGCTTCGAGATGCGGCAGCACTGCGGGACGTGCTCGGGCTGCTGCTGCCTCTGCCCCCCCTCTGTGGCTCAAAAACACTCAAGGGTGATGTTTACAGTGCTCAAAGTGATCACAGGAGTTTATATTCGTCTTATTCAAATGACTTCTGTTCATAACGCCAAGTAGTTATTTTGGTAAATAGAAGAGTTTTGATGTGGCAGGCTTTATTTCAAAGCCGTATTAAGATCACCATCTTGAGTGTGTACGAATGTATAAAATGGCACATATTTCAGCTCTTTATGATGAGTAGGTCTGAGCTGTTTTGGTGAAGGGAGGAAGGAGCAATGTTGTTGCTTTGAAACTGCTTGTGCCACCCGGGTGGTGGGTGGGGTTGTGTCCCTGATGTAACTGCTCGGTGCATGTGGGCACAGGAAGACACAAGACTTGAATCCTGCTCATTCCTAGTTTGCTTGAGTCTCTTGTGACCTCTCCTTTCCAGCTGTGCATGTAATTTCGAGCACACACATTCATCGGTCCCTTAAATTTGGGGATGGTATCTCTTAGAGCAATGGGTGTTGAAGCAAGTTCTGCTCATACCCTTCCTCTAGAGAGGCGTTGGTTGATTGTTTCCTGTTTTTGTACCAAAGCTATAATGGAGACATATCACTTTAAAACACTTCCAAAATGTGCAGAAGTGCAACAATAGCACTGACCTCAGAGAGCAAGGTCACACCCAGGCTGCTTCCTGTTTTCTTCTTGGTGAGACCAGAGGCCCTGAGCATGGGAGAACTCTCCTTTACATCTGCCTGGAGATTGGAAATCAGAGTGGTGATTAATTCCTTCTGACAAAATGAACATTTAAAAATCTTAAGGATAAGATTCAGTTAGGATTTCCAGGCTTATTTTCTAAATGGTAACCATTTTTTGAGGGAATAACCATTATTCTCTTACTTAACTGATGTGCGTAAGATGTTGTGCAGTTAGTGCACTCCTTAAAAGCATACATTAAAGATGAAGAAATGAGGGAGATGTACTGAAGAGGTTTGAGAGGAGAGGGAAAGAGCAGGGCACACAATGGGGCAATTACAGACCTTATATACTGTTATTTCAACTTAGCCCAGCATTGTTCTGCTGGGATTCAAGTATTAGTTGACCAATATAAAAGCTCCTTGCTTTGTTGTCTTTGTTTATTGATGCAGTACAGCTACAGGTCAGAACAAAGAAGGCTTGGGAGAATTGATAGCAGGAAGGGTCTCTGAGAAACAAAGGAGAGGCAGCATAGGGCCAAGGTATAGTAAAAAAAGCCTTTAAATGTTTCATTTTCCTCAGTGGAGAGCTGAGTGTGTGTGTGTGGTTCTCAAACAGCTCTACTGTAGAAAATACATTATGTAAAATTCCACCTGAAATACTTTTATATATGAAGGTGTGTAACTGCAGCACAGCATTAATCCATTTACTTTAAATGACTGTTATGCTGTCAGAGATTTCACTTGATGTGAGGCTTTGGTCCACCATATCCAAGTTTGTAGATTTTGAATCTGTAGAATCCATTCTCTTCAGGCTGTAAGAAATAAAACCTCTCTCTGTTCTCTATTCATGGCTTTGGGGAGACATAAATGACTGAGCAAAGCTGCCAAAGTCTTGTTTAGTGTCACTAAATGAAGAGTGTTATCAAAATCTTCTCTGGCACATCCTGAATATATAAGGTGTTGGTCTGTGTGTGTGCTGGCAGGGCTCAGCTTCAGAGCCAGAACCCATTGCCCAGAGCCTGAGTGTCTGTGAGGTACCAATATATCTCCCTTGAGAGAGCTGGGGTATTTCATGGTGTCTTTTCCCTATATTTAGTAAAGTGCTAAAGTTAGCATTCCATATGTTTAGCCACCTGTGTGATCACTAGTAGGGATGATCACATGAAAACTGTGTGAAACCTCGTTTCTCCTGCTGCCTGTTGATCACTTTGAGATCTTGCTGCATAGGAGTTGAAAACCTGAGGTTGATACTTATAGGTAAGCACTTATTTCAGTTCTAAAGGACTGATTTTTTGATACAAAATAAAGTTCTTACCTAAATAACACTGGTTGATAGCTCTTAAGAATCCAGTCAAACAGACTGTTCTTTCTGCAGTCCCTTTAATCTCTATATATTTGGCATGAAAATAGCAATGCTTTGTTGTGGGCAGGGGTGCAGTTACACTTCTCTAGTAACTCTTGCAGAGAAAAGAGTGTTTTGCCAGCCATAAAGTTTTGAGTCCACAGGTTGCAGAGACAGTACTTTGGACACAAGACCCTGGGGTAATTTGTCACTGCCTGCCTGTATAATGAAGAATTAAACTCTTAGCAAATGATGACTGCTACTGAATCAGGAATAGTGTAAGGAGTAATTTATCTGTGGAGTGCTCAAGCCTGCCAGTGGCTTTCTTGGCACTAGATATACTGTGGAATCCGACTTAGTTAATTATTTTGCCTAGGGAGGCACTTTATTTTGGTATCAGTAAATTCACTTGTGCAAGTCTACTGAGGAGGAATTGCACTGAGGTGCAGTTCAGCCTACAAATGACTGAGGGCAAGGACATGCCTCCCTGGCTACACAAAATTAATGCTCACAATGAGCTCCCTGTGCTGTTGCTTCTGATGGAAGCATCTTGTGCCCTTGATCCCATTTCCTAATGGTTGGGGTGTCCTGCAGTGGCACACCCTCATCTACCAAAGGTATTAAAAAGTTCTTCCCTGTCCTGTTGCTCTTCCCCTCAAGGCCTCACAGCAGGTGAAACTGTTCATAGTACATCGTGCACTTCATGAGTTGCATTTGAAAAGAAGCATCTGATCTCTTTCGTCAGAGGTGCTACCTCTGAATGCTGAAAAGCAGATACCACTAGTATTCTGCATCTGAGTGAACCCAGAATATTTTTTCTCTGATTCAACGTTTATTAGAAATACAAATAAGTCAGGGAAGTAGACATCACGTTACCCTCAGTCTCCTGAGATGGCAGGTGGAATCCTCACTCACTCTTTCTGCCCGTACAAGTGCAAGAGCTGATGGCTTTGCTGTGTGTCTGGCTGAGAATGGCACAGCCGGGCTCCTGGGGAAATTTGTTTTCAGAATAAAGATTTTTCCAGGCTGTGAAGCTGTGCTCCTTCCTGGCTGTAGTATTTTGATCTTGGAGGGGGAGTGAATGGGCATCATGTGTCCTCTGTAACCTGGTGTGGGTTGGTGTTGAATCCACTGAGGTTTTCAGTAATTTGTATGAGGAAAAATCTGCAACACAGAGATCACCTCTGTTCTTGGCAATCCTTGTAAGCCCTGTCAAAGCAGTCCCAGTATTTAATCTGATCAAACCCAAGTTGTTTACCTGATGCCTGGTAGCCCACTTCAGGGTTATGGTGATGTCTCTCTCAATTCTCTGCAGTGAGGACGGGTTTGTAGGGTGCAGCTTCTGCTTTGCCAGTGCCGCCAGGCATCTCAGTTCTGTGTTCTTCTGTGCTTCACTGGTCACCTCACTGATAGGCTTAGAAACAATATTACAGCAAGTAAATCTAATCTCGAGAATGGTCTTTGCACAAAGCTACCTGTCTGTAACCATACTGCTGTAGCATTAGAAGTATTAGAACAGATGCATCCAGTTCCAAGCTTCCAGGCATGTGCTTATCTTCCTGTGTTGCTGTCCTGACTCTGGTAACATCAGTAAGATGTTCCCACAGGAGTTCAGAGATGCTGCTTGCAGAGACAGTGGAATGTGGAAATGCATCCATGAGAGCTTCCTCCCTACCCACTCAATTTCTTGTAGCTTCCTGTAGCTACATGAAAGTAGTGCTTGAAAAAAAGGTAAAAATCCTAAGTGGAAGCACCTTTCTCCCAGTTCTGCTCAATGCTTAATGATGAATGATAGTCTGAACACACAGGCCTTTACAGTGGCAGTGAACACTGTTGGACACACTTCAATTTAATAGTTGAACTGCACTTAATTTGTTTACTGTAGTATCTTGGTGTTTATACATAGTTTAATATCTCAGAGTTTGCTGTTCAAATGTCTACTGGAAAGAAACATTAATGCTTAAAGCTAAAGTAATGCAGTTCTAAACCTGGATTTTGTGGAAGTGTGTGCTGCTTCGAAGGCTGTTCTGCTCATTGTAGTATAGCTTGACCTTGAACCACTGACTTGTTTCTGCTGAGCAGTAATGCTTAAGGCTTTGCAGATTCAGAACATGCTGATGCTGCTAGGGCTTTTCCACTACTAAAAAGAGTTTCTTTCAAAAATATGAAGGATCATTGTCCTTTTATTCACTTCAGAATTATTTTTAAACTAAAGGCATGTGGGTGAGTGAGAAGGCT
Source organism: Dasyornis broadbenti (assembly GCA_013397935.1). Lineage (NCBI taxonomy): Eukaryota > Metazoa > Chordata > Aves > Passeriformes > Dasyornithidae > Dasyornis > Dasyornis broadbenti. The sequence continues at coordinate 2,581,077 of VZRN01002326.1, forward strand.
TCTGGAGTTTGTCCATGTAGGAATATGGAGAAGTGTAACACGATTTAAAGCTGTGAAGTTTTAACAGCTGTGAAGCTGCTGGTGCAGCTTGGTGCAGAAATGGCATTAGTGGTGAACAGTGCTGATATGAGTGACATTAATTAGCATTAACATTCTGTGCAGAATGGTAATTGATGGTCAATGCAATGCTACAGCTCATTCTCTTATCTGCTCACAGCTTTATTTATGAATAGAAAAATCCCCTAACTTCGGGTGGTTGTGACTGGCCATGCATGCTTCCAGTTGTGAATAATGTCACTTTCTTTATGATCAGTAATTCTCTCTGAGAACTGAAGTGACTGTCTACAAAGCACTGAAGTGTGTGGCATATCACAGGGCAGAAGCTGACTTCCCTTCTCAGAAAATTAGAGATACATCAACTTCCCTGCTAGGAATCTTTATCTCCTGTTAAAAATAGCACAATAGACTACCAAACATTGGCAGGCAGCATGGCTGGCTGGCCTTAGACCTTTGTGACCGTTGTTTTGTCTGTGTTGCCTTTGAGGAGGTCCTAGAATAAAAAAGGAAAAGCATACTGAAAAGGTTAATTTGACACTGTCAGAACTGAAAGTGGGGCTATATTTCATAGAGGTACCCCCATTAAAGGCATTAAGGTTGTAATTAAACTTGATAGTCTATAAAGGTATGTGATTAATGTGTATACTAAAATAATGTTTTTAATGCTTAATTTTTAAAATTGGACATGAGTGTTGATGATTTGTATGTTATGCCTGCTGTGCATTAAGCAATGTTAAATAGTCTGGGCTTCTGAAAAAGGAACATGGTAGGAAATGGAGTAATCTCCTAGAGAATTCACATATGAATTACAACATCTGCGTAGCTGAACAGAGCAGGGCTTTAAAGAAGGGAAAGGTGTGAACCTCACAGTTTGCTTACACATAGCTGGAAATACTAGTTAGACCTAACTCACCATCCCTCTTACTGATAAGGATGTATTTTGATTTGGAGATGATCCAACTTATGTGTATTTGTGAGCTGGTTCTGAAAAGGACTTGAAGTGATACCTGTGGGAAGCACAGAGGTTGAGATTGAAAGGAAGCAGATGGATAATTTGTGAAGATACTTTTCTTCTTGAGCAGCAATAAACTTTATAGCTCTCAAACACTTGTATAAACTGTTAGTCCAAGGACAATTATTTTATTACAAATTGCTTTGAACCAGAACTTCTCACTCTTTTAATCTATGAGTGTTGTGTTTTATGGATGGAAAAAAGCTTTCCAGAATCAGTCTTTTAGAGCACATCACAACTGAACTGCAGAGAACCAGTAGCCAGGCCAAATAAAGGGGTTTCCCTGGAGGTCTGCAACCTACCAGACACACTGTGACCTTTTTTCCTCTGTTTTTTAGCCATTTTTGGTGGACTAAATAGGAAGTGTAGACTAATGTTTTGAATAGGTTCTTCTTCCTGCTTCTTTTCCTTCCTTCCTCAATTTTCATTTTGTGAGTAGTAGTCTGACTTGTCTGTCTTCTTCTGTAAGCTAGAAGTGTTTTGGCTTTTTAGATAATGTCATGGGACCACCATCATCACCTTTATGGTGTGCTTTTTCTGTCATGAAAAAATTACAAATAAGTGCCTGGCTTGTTTGTGAGCAATTTACTTGCTGATGTTACATTCACTGCAAGGATATTGAAGTCTGCATGTGTGTGAATAGACATAAGAGGTCTCTAGTGGTATTTGCCTGCACTGCTGTGCTGGGGATAGAAAAACTGAAAATTTATCTGAGGAAACTTTGTTCAACACACTGAAAAAAATTAGATGCAGAAATCTGATTTGAAAAAAAATTACTAACCTGAAAGTGTGCCTGCATGTAGTCTTACTGTTAATTGATCTTTTTACTGAGTTTGCTTTGAGTCCTTGTTCAGATGACAACTACTTTAGGAAGCTGAGGGCTGTATCAGCATGGGGATGCTTTTAGGGATGGTCTGGTCTTTGCTATCCCTTCTCACTCTGTGGGTGTTTTTGAACTGAAAAGATTGTTGTACCTTGCCTGAGAAAAATATGAGAAAAAAGTGGAGAAAATCTGCTGTAGTCTGGGATTCAAAAATTTCATCTTTACTTAAATCCAAGTCTGCCCTGGATGTCCTGTATGAAGTGCCTGTAACACAGCCCTGTTGAGCCCAGAGGTAAATCCTGGGAGGACCTGCAGCCTCTGTTCTGTGTTGCTGTCCCGGGGCACAGACTGACAGAGATTTCTGGGCGGGTGAGCAGAGGAGCTGCTACAAAACAGGTTTATAAAGTACAGTGGGTGGTTCTGTTGACAGTTGGTTTTATATTCAAAATAGACTTCACTTATTTCTGCTTTTTGTGGTAATTCAGGAATTGAAATCACTTAGGTCGTGCCAAATTCATTAACACAGGGTACTAAAGGGAATGTCTATTTGGAAGGCTTTCTAAAAGCAGAATAAAAATATATATACACACAGGTTCTGAAGTTTTTTTTGTTCTGTTTCTTAAAGAGGAGAAAAATAACTTTCAATATCTCTTTCTTTCCTCTTATTGGCAGGTTTTCTTCACCAGTGGAGTGTGAGAAATAGAGGCTGAGGAAGATGAGTGAGCTGGAGCAGTTACGGCAGGAGGCAGAGCAGCTGCGAAACCAAATCAGAGTAAGAATTGTGAATTGCTTATTTTCCGTGATAAAGTTCCTCCTTTAAGAGAATGAACTGTAAAGATCTATCGGTTGTTCCTGTTTAACTTGTGCAGGACTTAAAATGTTTTCAGAATATTTGACGAAAAATCAGAAAAGCCAGTGGTATAATGAAATGCATTTGTAATATTTCTTGAACAAAATCTTTTATTTCCTGTTGAAGGTCATTGAGTTTTGGTGCTGGGGGGTGTATGTGTTTCTGTGCATTTTACGTTCTGGGTTTTTAAAAACAGAAGGGAGCAGCAAACTTCTAAAACCTAGGCATGACAGTTGGGCTTAAGGGTTTTAGAAAAGCTTGTTCCTGGGCTAAAAGTGACCCCTGAGAAGCCTGAGGTCAAAGCAGGGAGTGTGAGAGAGCCTTCCAGGGTGGATGTCATTTCTACAAGCACTGTTTCTTGGCTTCTTGTTGAGTTTTTTTTTTTTTTATTAAATGCTGATGCCCCCATACGTGCTATTTTTTTGTTGTATTTACTCGGTGGAGATAAACCAAGTATGAGCTGTCGTGCCCAAAATCAGTTTTCCAGGAATCTTTTGCAACATGCCCATATAATTCAGTGATACAGTTTTCAGTAAAGTATAATAAGGATCTTCAAAGTCTGTTTATTTTTCATCAAAATTTTCAAAGCATGAGCATGCATTCATAAATCTGATTTATATGGGAATGCCTTATTTGCAAACATTCCTGTCAGTGAAGAGTCCAGGTTTCTTGGAATATGTTGCATGCACACAGGCTGTTTTTAGCATGGCATCTGCTGGCAGCACTTGTTCTGTGGTGTCTCCTGTGAATTGTGAGGCTGCTTGGTGGTGTCAGCCACGTGCTGAACACACTTCATGTGTCAGGACTTGTGCTGGGGGCAAATGCTGCTCATGCAGTGCCATCCAAGGAGAGCTCTGTGTCTTTTTGTTCTCACTTACTGCACTGTGGAAAGACAAGGTGGGAATCAGTCAGTGCTGTGGCACTGGGTGCACCTTCCAGCAGCTCTGTAAAGGATACAAATAATTTTTAGCTTAAAAGTGCTTTTTTTTTTTTTTTGACCAATGTCTGCTTTATTATGGAATTGCACTGCCTAAAAGGATACATAATTTTTCAATTCTTCCTGTGCATGCTGTGTAAAGACTTTATCATGATGTTATGTCGAGGGGAGCCAGTTAAGTCTTTGTTCAGTCTTGGTAATCAGTCAGTCTGGTTTCATGCAAAATTGTGTGAAGGGAGAGCTACCAGGCAAGTCAGAGGACTTAGACTGTGCTGCAGGAACGTTTACTTCTTTTTTAAATTTTGGAGCATAAAAATCTGATTGGCCCTTTGTTAACGACTCCATTTTGGGGCTTTAGGTCGATTTAGCATTTCCTTTGTAACTCTGCCGCCCAAACTTGTAACTGGATCCATCAGATGTAGCTGAGTAACCATGGTTATATTGCCTTTGGAGTCCCTTGGCTCAGCACTGGCAGTTGGTGATTGTTTCTTGGGATCTGAGTGCTTAATATCTTGTGCTTAATTCCAGCTTCAGGTTAATAGGCAATTAAAAATGCTCCTGATAACTTAATGTGTGTGAAACTTTCTGACCAAATAATTCAATTTCGTATTTGTATAGATGACTACTTATGTTGCTTATTAAATCATTGCAGTTTTTGTTTGGGATGGGTAAGAGGATCTGAAAAAATGGGAGGTTTTAAATGTCAAGAATATCTACTGGGCTGGTAATTTTCAGGAATTATTTTTGATCCACTCCTAAAAAGAGATGAGGTCACTAACAGCATTTGATGTTTCATGTATAGCTAGCATTTTGCTGTGTTAGATATTGACAACTCTTGGGTTTTGTCTGGTATTTCCTCTAAAAATACAATCATGAAAAATCAGCTTTGTGCCTGCAAGTGAGATCCAGATAAGGTTGTATCTAATAGCTTCCTAAGGTGTAGAAACTGCAGTGCAGAGCTGTTGATTCCCCAATGGACTTTAGTCTGCAATATTTTAGGAGTATTTCATGACTTCTAATTTTATTTTTGCAATATCTAGGTGATGTGGGTACCTGTGTCTCCCCATGCAATCACTGCAGCTGGAGCTCTGGTCTTTGCACAGGCAATTTACAACCTAAGACTGCAGGAACTTCTAGTGCAGGAAGTTGTAACACTGAACAATGAATTGTCAGATATCTGTCAGATGACTTGATGGTTAGAGTTAATTCCTAGTTCTGTCTGTAATGAAATTCCCATGTGATGTATGTGTCTTCACTGTGAGAACTGAAATTGAAGATAATAATTTAATTTAGAAGTGTTGCTTACTTGGCACAGTGTCATTCGAACCAGACATTTTGGACTAATCACACAAACTATAATGTTTTTAAAACTATATTTTAAAAAAATGCATGTAGTTTGGGAAAAAAACTGCAATCTGAAGTGTTTGCTAGGAAAGTGTGGGGCTGCACACTGATCAAGCCGATAGATTTTTCTCACCAATTTTTCATTGTCTACTGCATGAACTGAGAAAAATCTGCAATTACATAGAGGAGCTTTTTTATGTTTTGACACTAATGATTCTGTTATGATGATGCATATGTGGAAATACAGTTTCAATGTAAGAATGAAAATAGCCTGTTGAAACTCTCCTTTTCCTGCAATTTTGCCAATTGTATGGCAAGTATTAGCCTCAAATATAGGAGTTGCTAATATCTCTTTCTTAAAGAGAAAAAATGCTTTGTTTCATTCAGACTGCATTCAGAATTCATTTTATGTTGAACATCTTTGAGAATTTCTGGTAAATTCATTTAAATCCAGTGTGTTTCTTCCTGTGGACGAAATAAGTCCTGAGTGCTAAGGGATTTGCTGCTCTGGTATTTTAAACCCCTCCTGATTCCAGACGTCAACATTTTATAAATATTTCTACAGTTCAGACATTATAAAAATAAGTTGAGATGACTTAATCCACTCTCAGGCTTGATTTTTGGGAGGAGAGCTATAAAGGGTGGTCAAAATAAACAGGCACTTAAGAAATATTGAAGTTGCAATGTCAAGTAACTTGCAAGCAAGAGCTTGAAAAAAATTGAAGATCCCAGCGTGAACGTGTTGAGGCAGTTCCAAAATGTGCGAGCAAATGTTTCCGTTCCTGCTCTCAAAGGGGACATTGCCATTCCTGGACAGACTGAGCTTTGGAGGGACGCACAAAGTGCTGGTGAAGAGGCACCATCATTTTTGGGTGGCTGCTTCAGTGGTTGCACAAGTTGGAGAAATTGCCAGGAGTTGAGAAGGTTCTGTGGCTACTCCTTCAGTACAGCTGTTGATAGTTTTAATTTCAACTTCTTCTGCACAGTTCCTGTCTAATTTTAAGGCAGTTTGAACCATATTTCGCAGAAGGAGGTGCTGACCATGTGCCTGTTTCTGTGTTCTGAGGACGAGGCCTGAGCTGCAGGAGAGTGGTGCAGTCACAGCTGTGGCTGAAACCAGGTCTTGCACAATCAGAGTGTTGCAGGTGAGGCTCAGTGGAGCTCTCCTGTGTCAGAGGTTCAATCTGGGACTCTGATTATGCAGATGAAAATCAAGTCTGTTTTCCAGGTTGGGTTGACTCATGTGCAGGAAACAAGTCCTGTGTCCATAGAGTCTGAGATAAGGGAATAAAGCATGAAGTGTCTGTATGGAGATCTGAGCACCACCCATTCCATGAAATGAGTGAGGGTGTTACTGGGCCATTTTTTTTCCTTCAATTTATATCAAGTACATCATCACTTTGAGCTTTGGTAATCCTGCTGTCTGTCCTGCTCCCCGGATCCTCCCCATTTATTTTCACCCTGCCTCTCCCAACCAGCAAGGGGTTAATTTGTGCAAGAGCTTCGTGTGGCACAGAGTTTGCTAATCCTGTGTAATATGTGGTTGCTTTTCCAGGTGGATCAGTTCTTCCCTTGTGCTCAGCACACCCTGAGCAAGCACATCCACCCCAGGGAAGGAATACAGGGAAAAGGGTAGGCACTGGGACTTCAGGATGGCTCCAAATGCCTTTGAATCCCATAGTCTGTAGAAAGGGAGATTCAAAGGCTTCTGGGGCATGGCCCTTCTTAAATCCCTCTTCCTCTACTTCTCCTTGTTGTGCCATTGTTTTTTAGAATCCTTGAACAATAAAACAAATTAGGGTGACAGAAAGAATATTGGCATGTCAGTTGTTGTGTGCCTTTGAGTGTGTTGGAATTTAGCTCAAGAGTTACTTTTCCTTTAGACACTCTCAGCTGATGCTCAGTGTTGCCTTTCCAATTTAACTTGTTCCATTCTTTTGTTTCAGGATGCCAGGAAAGCATGTAGTGACACAACTCTCGCTCAGGTATGTTCCTGTTCTTTGTATAGGCTGCTACTTGATAGATCAAAAAATAAAAGTATCAGTTTGTGACTGTAACATGTTCCTGTTCAGTAACTGAAAGAATAAAGTGAAAGAAGCCCTTGGAAATGTACTGTGTATTTATACAGTTATTTAAAACAAAACAAAGCCCCACCAAGAAAACTCAAATAAACAAAACAGAAAAAACACCCCAACCAGTCAAAACCCCCCTGCCATCTTAATGGATCCTGCTTCCAGTTTACCTTTTAAGCAGAGTATGTTTATTTTGTTAAATATATTTAGAAAGACTTTAATAAATATCTTTTAGCAGTTTTTTGGTAACAGAATTATTTTTCATTTAAAGTTCTGCCATGCTTTAAAAAGTAACAGTGAGTAAATACTGGAGTATTTTCTTTCATTGGTTTAAATTGAAAAGTTTCATATTTAATAACCTGAAATAGTCTTAGTATAACATAGTAGTGTTTTACAAAAGCTTCCTGAAGTTTCATTGTAGCTATTGTGAAGTGTGTCATGTCTGTCTTCTGTAAAATCTGTTTGTGTCGGTGTTGCTGGGTGTACACCAGTATCCTATTTTTTAATTGTTTTTGTTGTGTGCCAAGATAGATAATATTCTATCAAAGTTCAAATGTATTTTTGTTATCTTGTACATTAAAAATAGCTCCCAGTATCTGAGGGGTTTGTTTTGTTTATTTTTAGATCACAACAAGTCTGGACTCAGTGGGTCGAATCCAAATGCGAACCAGGCGCACGCTCAGAGGTCACTTAGCCAAAATCTATGCCATGCACTGGGGATCTGACTCAAGGTTTGTACAGGGGAGCCATAAACCTGGCATTTAGAGATCAGATTGGCAACTTCAGATTTAATGTCAGGTTCTGGGAGCCTCATGTTGGTGCCCTTGCAGGGTGTCACAGACCACCACTGGTGGGGTTTGAGAGAAGAGGTACTTTGCTTGTTCTTGCCATAGATACTTTGCCTCTGCCTTTCAATTTTAACTTAAGTTTTAGAGTCTGTTTAAGCAAAAGTGATGAGTATGTGATGAGGCATATTTTTTGGAATGTTGGATATTGTACTTTTCAAGATGTTGAATAATTATGTAACTTCTGTGGTAGGGATTTTAAAATTTTACAGACATTTTATTTCATTAAAATAAAATTTCATACATAATGGGAAAAGTAACTTAGATTTTTGGTTTGCTGCCTTTAGAGCAACTGATGATGAGGTGTAAACACTGCCTTGTGGTCTGCTCTGTATTGTGTCCTCTAGAAAGGAATTCTTCTAGAATCTGTTCTCAAGATGTGTTTTCACCTAAATTCCTTATATGCTTTTGTGTAACTGTGTAGGTATATGAATAATGAAAGCAATTGTGGAGAGAGTTCATAAAATATATTTTCAGCAAGTTGTTTGCTTGTGTTCATTTTTAATCATGAGTCCCCATGTGATTCCTCAGTCAGGTAATATGGAAATTGAGATCTTTGCAGACTTTTCCAACAAATGCACCCCTCGAATAAAAATTAAAAATCAGAGGGTAATAAAGAAATTAGGAAACTTCTGAATTGTTTGGTAATCATGTATGATGTATGTCTATTTTTTGATTTATTTTTTTTTGTTTTATATTAACATTTTATTTTGTGTTCCTGTGTAGGCTACTAGTCAGTGCTTCTCAAGATGGAAAATTAATTATTTGGGATAGTTATACAACAAATAAGGTAGTTATTTATAATCCTTGTCAATAATTCATGTATACATTGTGTGTCTGGTTTTTTCCTATGTTTGCAAGTCAAAAATAAAAAGCAGTCTTTTGCATTGAGACAATCTCTTTTTGCTCCTTTCATGGCTAGGTGAGCGCTAGTGATGTGCTTCAGGTCATGTCTCTGAAGCAATAGGTAATTACATAGTAATATTGTAACATTTTCACTCTTTGCTAGTGCAGTGGCTGTAGCTCTCTGCCTGTGTGGTGTTGCTTCTGAAACTAATTTGGTTTTGAATTGTAGAAATGCACGACCTCAGAATTTACAGGAGTGCTTTGGGTTTGAAGGCAGGGAAAGATGAAGGAAGAAAGAAAAGCTGTTAGGGGAAAGTTTAGGTGTTGTGGAGTGGAGCTGTGCTTCTGTAAACTGTCCAGTCTCCATGGGTACAACCATCCTGCTCACAACCTATAGTTCAAAGATGTAAAAGAGTTGGACAGAGAAATCTAACTAGAATAAACAAATGTTGTAAATGTTTAAGTTTATGATGGCTTTGCTATGAAATAATGTACTGAAGTTCTGTATATACTTCTGGTATCTGTCACCCTGAGGCTGTGTGGATGTGTAAAATGAAATGAGTTGTATGTAATACGCTGTAAACCCAAATGCTGACACTGGGGGTGCCCGGTGCCCGTGGTGTCTGTGTGCTCTGACCCACGGCCTGCATTGGTGCCCGGCCCTGACGAGCCGTGTCCCTGCAGATGCACGCCATCCCCCTGAGGTCCTCCTGGGTGATGACCTGTGCCTACGCTCCCTCTGGCAACTACGTGGCCTGTGGAGGCTTGGACAACATCTGCTCCATCTACAACCTCAAAACCAGGGAGGGCAACGTTCGAGTGAGCCGGGAGCTGCCGGGACACACAGGTCAGCCTGCTCTTGCTTCCCCTGGGTGTGTTACTGCACCAAGGGAAACAGTCCTGCTTCAACCTGGGCAATGCTTGTGCTGGTTATGGACTGGCTGTGGGAGAACTTGGATGCTGTTCTTGCATTTTAACTTTCGGTCATTACTCCTGGGTCAAAACCTTACAGAACTGTTTTGTTTTTAGGATACTTGTCCTGTTGTCGCTTCCTAGATGACAACCAAATTGTCACTAGCTCAGGAGACACCACTTGGTGAGTTTTTGAGCTCTGTTGGCCTTCCCCCACCTCCTCTTTCTTCTTTTTTTCCTCTCCAGTGCCTTAATTTGTATCTAAAACTTGAACTCTGAAATAATGACAGACACTGTGTTAATGCTGTCACTTTATCTGCAGTGCTTTGTGGGATATTGAAACTGGCCAGCAGACCACCACGTTCACTGGGCACACTGGGGATGTGATGAGCCTCTCTCTAAGTCCAGACATGAGGACTTTTGTTTCGGGCGCCTGCGATGCCTCCTCGAAGCTTTGGGATATCCGTGATGGAATGTGCAGGCAGTCGTTCACAGGGCACGTGTCAGACATTAATGCAGTTTGTGTAAGTGATCCTCCTATTTCCATGTGGGAAGAAAGGGGGAGGATAAAGGCTACATTTGCATGAATTCAGCTTAGAGTCTACTGAGCTACTTTGATTAAAAATCAATTAGTTAGGGTAGAGAATGTTAAATTGTATGTAATGGAGAAGGTTGTGTAATAATTTACAATCTGTTTTGTAACTGAATTATTATTGCTGTTATCTGTGATGCATTGAGCTGTTCCTGGAATAGCTTCACCTGTATTTTTGTTCAGTAACTGAGACATCATTTTTTTTAAGAAGTAAAGAATGAACTAGCGAAACTTCAAGGTGTGGCAGTGTGTTAAAAACTGTAGATAAAAAATTGTAGATAAACACAATATGCTGAGAGGGTACAACATAGCCAAGCATCCTCATCTTAAAGGCTTTTTGTTGAACAAAAAAGAGCTTCCAGCAAAATATTCTAGAAGGCAAAGTTAAAATCAGTATTGATGTTGAATATTCTCTGGAGTAATTTGGTAATATTTAGGAACTGGATTATATTTCCTCTCTGTCATAGTAACACTATGTTCTGATCTGCAAGATCCAAGCTCTGGTAAATAGGGAAAGAAATCTAAGTTGAAGCTGCATCTGTTTTTGATAAACATGAAAAATTGTTAAGGCTGAGAAAATACCAAACACATGACCAGGACAAAAATGCAGTTCCTATACTTAGACCTGGACCCTGAGATGTGCTGGGCTGTCTCCGTTCCCATTTCAATCAATATTGCTGTTGAGAGAATAACTGAGATTTAGAGTAGATTTTTTTTTTTTTAGGAAATTGAATTGCTTGTTTGCAGTATTCTGTCTTGGCTAAGCCAACCTGGCTGACCAGCTCAGGATGGAACATTGTGTTCCACTTCAGCCAGGATGTGCAGAACTGGGATTTGCTTTGTTTTGGAGGTGTCAGTGGCATCCCCTGTGACTCCTGTTACAGCACACACAGGAACTGCCTGGGTACAATTCCAGTCACTCAGGTATCCCCAGTGCTGTTCCAGAGGTGCTCCCTTGCATAGCTGTGTACATGCATTTTTTAACATGCAGATATTTCTTTAAAATAAAACATTCTGCCTTTGTCTGCTCTCCGTGGTAAAATAATCCTGTGATGTTCTTAAACTAACACATGATCGTATTTTTCTGATGTCAAACTCTTGTGTCTCAATTAAAACTTGCAGTTTTTCCCTAATGGACACGCGTTTGCCACCGGCTCTGACGATGCCACGTGCCGGCTGTTCGACCTGCGTGCGGATCAGGAGCTGATGATGTATTCCCATGACAACATCATCTGTGGGATCACCTCCGTAGCCTTCTCCAAGAGCGGGCGCCTCCTGCTCGCGGGTTATGATGACTTCAACTGCAACGTGTGGGACACCCTCAAAGGGGAGAGGGCAGGTGAGGACACAGCTGCTGGCAGCTGTTCCAGGGCCTCAGTAGCCCTGCACATCCAAAACCTGCAGACTGCAGAGCCAGGGCATTGCCGGTGCTGGTGCTGATGGTGTGTGCAATCTGCTTGATTCTTTTTAACGCTGTTTTATTTTGGAATGGCATCCTTTTATTGCATTGGGTTGTGTCTTCCAGAAGTTACACTGCATTTCAGTTCCATCTCTGGGGTATGAGCAGTAAATGAGTCATGAGAACAGGCCTGTTGTTGGGCTTTATAGATCTGTGTGCTGGGAGATCCCAGCTCTTGAGGCTGAGGAATGCCCTCCAAAATTGCATCTACAGAAAATGTATTTCACTGAAGTCTATGGAATTAAGTAATGCAAAATTACTCGTTTGCGTTGAGTTTTGCACCCAGGAGTAGCAGTAATTCAGATCTAGTAACAGGAGTCTTTTTGCTTTGCATTCACTGCTATTGGGAGAGAGGGGAAGTGGAAACTTCTGGTCCTTGAATTAGTAACTTTTGTCAGGACACATGTTTAGAGCTCAGCTATTTCTTTCTCATGTCTTACAGTAACTTAAAAGCTGGGCCTGGTTCAGTTCTGAACATCAGTTCTGCTGTTCAGACTGAAAATACATCCTTTTCCTTAGTTCTGCTAGACATGGAGGGGGAGCCTTGGGAGAGCAGACAAGGGCAAGAAGGGGTAGAGGGAAAAGAGAACCAAAGCAGGAAAGAGGCGGGATAGTGCTGCTCTTCTGATTGTCACAATATATGGGGGATTTGTAATCCCTAGGGTTTGCAAAACTTGGGAAGTTCAAGGGAGTTAATGTATCCGGGGCTCTGTCAGGAGACATCATATGTAATTTTGCAAGTTCTTGATGGCAAAATTGTGGGCAGTACTGCAGGTAATGGGGGAAAACCAGTGGAGAGCCTGATTAGGGAGGAGAACATCTTTGGGACAGAAAGAAGCCGTAAGGGCAGAGAGAAACATGGAGGCAATATTGTGTGTACATTTTTTTACATACCTTATTATTGGGGTTTTTGATACGGCTGTTACAGTCTATGTGGTTCTTCAGGGTAAAGACAAAAAGGAGGATTAAGGTCTTGCATTGCATCTTTTTAGCAAATATAAGACTTACCTGGGAGGGCTGAGTAATAAATGAAGTCCTTGACATTGTGCAGACACTAAACTTCCATTGCTTCTTCTTTTCCAGGTGTCCTTGCTGGCCATGACAACCGTGTCAGCTGTTTAGGTGTTACTGATGACGGCATGGCTGTAGCTACAGGGTCTTGGGACAGTTTTCTCAGAATCTGGAATTAACTGGGAGCCAAACATGTACATTCTCCATTTGAGATCTGGAGAGATCAATGCTGCAGCCTATAGCTGTGAAATAACATTTCTACCTTGTATTTGCAGGTGAAGTTTTTCTATTCACTGATTATTACACAAAAAGGCTTTCTGTAAACTAGAAAAAAAATCAAGTGAAGAAATAGGGGAGGGGGGAAGAAATCACTGACTTTTTAAAAGGGGCCAGCACACATAATCATGGTGACCGACAAACTAAGAGCCAGTCTTTTTGTTTTTGGTGGTTTGGTTAGATTGTCCTTGAAGGGTTTTTGCTTGTGCTCAGTCTGCTAATCCTGTACTTTTTTTTGTACATAACAGAATATACACATTATAGCAGCCAATCATGTAACATTTGTCTGTATGTAAAGAAATACGTTTGCGTTTTTTAAGGAACTACATTTATAGCTTTGCTTTTAACCCGAGATGTCACTTCTGAGTTTTGTAGTGGGTGAACTAGATTGCTGTTTTAAATGTTTTTGTGAATTTACTGTAGATAAAGTGAAGCCAATGGTATGTATGTGTTTTTTATAATGGAAGGCATTTGAATTTTTTTTTTAAAGGCCCTGGAGACTCCCAGTTAATACCTATCGCCTTATTCACTCACTTCTTGACCTGCTTGCCTGTTTTTGATCAGGGGGTTCTTCCTTCAAGCCAGTGGTTCGTGGTTCATCCACTGGCAGTCATGACCTCCAAACACCACGGAGTTAATGCCAGGTAGACTTGCACCAACAGCAGAAATAATTGGAAAATAAAAGAAATCCAGTTCCAGAAGTTTGAGCTTCTTCCCTGCAGGTTTTTGCATCGGTTGTTGCAAGCAGTCCGTGGGTATAGAAGCCAAGTGGCCGAGTGCTTTCCCTTTGGCCAGCTCAGCTCTGGCCTAACAGGTGGGCTTGGCCCCTCACAGGCTCCTGCTGATCTGCACTCACAGTGACTTGGCTGCTACTCAGAGCCCAGAGCAGTGTCTCTGCAGAACTTGCTCATTCCACACCAGTGAGAAATTCAGGAGGACTTTGCTTAAATTCCTAAAGAGGATTTAACTGTGCAGTTCATTGCTTGTAATTGCCCTTCAAATTCAGGGGTTGCCAAAGGACACCACAGCCAAAAGTGCTTGTCAGTTCTGTGCAGTGTGAATTACCAAAGGAATTGTGTAACTTCACTGCACCTGTGTGACCGCTGAAAACTCCCCAGGATAACCTTACGGATGTGCTTGTTCTGCTGTGGTCACCAAGGGGCTGTGCCAAGGGGGTTTCTAGATGCCAGTTGTTCTGCAGCTCTGATACTGTAAATAGCCATTTCTGCTCCTTTCCTGATTTGATTCTGATTTTGATGTCACTTGCTTATAAATCTGACCAAGTACAGTTGAGTGCAGAGATGGGAAAAATCAAGTGACTGATGCCCATTTGAAACTGTCCAGGGAAGTTCCTTAACTTTCGGGTGCCTGGCAGCATGTCTGCACTCACAGTGGATGTTCCCTTGGGAACCTGAACGTCTGTGGCGGTTTTGGAACAGGAGATAAGGTCTATTGGCTTCTCTTAAGACTTACTTTAAAGACAACGTGAATTTTAAATCATCAGGTTGGAAGATGATGTTAGTCATCATTCATTGGAACTGATGGGGAGTCAGGGTGTGTCTCTGGGTCAGGTAGTAAAGAGAAGGGCCCGGAATCTTGTAGTATATCCAAATGGATTTCTGGCTGAGACGACTATTTGTCAAGTTTGTAACATTTTTTAATCCTAAATTTCAGTACTTCCAGACTGTGCCTGTAAACTTGCCATGTCTAGAGTGGTGAAGGTGCCAATAAATGTACCAGTCAATCATGGTAAATTCACTTTTAAAATAAGAAAATGGCGCTTCTTATACTGGAGAAGGAACATTTCCTAACAGCAGCCTGTGGTGTAGGACCAAAATCCCACTGTATTGTGTCTCACAGGAATTCCTCAGTATTTTGCTTTGTGATCTGTCTGCATTAACAGAAGTGTTATGGAATTCTTGTAACTCTCTTAAGTGAGCAGCTCTTTGGGATCTTGCAGACTCAGTTTATTTTTTAGTGGTGCACTTTTTTTTTTAACTCACAGCTGCCTTGAGTGAATCATTCTGGAAATTTGTTACTAAGGAATTTTAAGAAAATACTCTTTTTCTAAAAAAATTTTTTCCATAGAAGTGTGTTTTGAACCAATTTCCTAGTCAACACCTTTGCCAAGACAGGTGCCATTTTTACATTCTGGTATTAAACTGGCTTCTACTTGTGAAACTCCAAAACCAATTTTACAGCTGTATATAACTTTTCTTACCAGTTCAGGTAGCCTGTAACAGTGGTGATGGCTCTTGTACAGGTATTACTGCAAATAACTTCACTGTCATTGTTGGATGGCTGTTGCCTCTTGGATTCAGCTGCTTTTAAAATAAATACCAGTGAATGCCAACTACTTGCTGAGGTGTCCAGTGGCATCACAGAGCTCTGCCTGCCTCTACTCCTCAGTCAGCCCAGGTCTGTGTCAGCACATGAGACCTGGGAGAAGCCTGAGCACAGCAAGGGAAATGGCATCTGGTGCATCTTTGGAGCTTGTAGGAAGCCTGTGATAGATCCTGCCCCGGTGATGTTTGCTGTTCCATTACTGCCCTGGCCATGGGTTATTTTTCAAGCATGCAGATTTCAGTATCTTTACCCCCTTTTCATCAGGTGCTGTGTGATGCCATGGAATGACCCAGACTGCGGCATTCTTTCTTCAAATGGCTGGCAGGGACCTCTTGAGGTCGATGCCCCAACTGAAATGGAGGTGGCCTTTATGGTAAAAGCTCAAACTCCTCATAAAAGAAGGAAGGTAATAAAATAACCCTTGATAGATTTTACTTAAAAAGTTTTACCCCAGCTTTGAATTTCAAAGAAACTGGTGTGTGCCTGCAGTTGATGTGGGCCCAGGTGTGCAGCTTGTGCTATTTTTGACTGCACTGTGACAGTAAACTTGCTCGCAGCAGCTCTTGCAGCACTAAGTGGGCACATCTTCACTGGCTTTAAAAGTTTGTAGCCAAACTCCATCCTTAGCTGAATTTCACATAAGTTATGTCATTACAGAACTGAAGCAACCAAGAGCATTGTGCCAAACAGTGGCAGAGTAACTCTTGCCCAGCCTCTCTTGTAAAGGCGATTGGTTATGGCTTGGGAAGCAGAACCATGTGCTTGGTGTAACAAGATTTATTTTATTCTGGTAGAGTTTGTCAGCATTTTCTAATGTGATTTAACTTTGCAATAGAGAGTTCTCCCCTCAGGCAAGTGCCCAGCCTTGGATGGCTGTTTATTGGTGGAGAAAGTGGTTGAGATTCTGGAAACCACAAAAAGCTGCTGTGGCTTCGAGCTGATGTTGACTTATGTACTTCAGTAATGTGGCCTGGTTCCATCTGTCTCCAGCCCTTTGCTGTCCTCTGCTGTGCTGAACTGCAGATCCATGGCAGTGCCTGGCACAGCCGATAGCTCCATGCATTGACAGGATTTGTACCATTCCAAAGGGAACATGAATTGAAGAGGCTTTTCCCTGCTGTAGGACAGGGCCTGACCTTGGCTTGGCAAAGATGAGCTGGTGCAGCAGCAGGTCTCAGTGTGTCCTTAGTGTAATGCATAGGTTGGAAGTAGCTGACTCCTTACTTCAGTTGTAACTGCTCATCCCACGATGAAGTTCACATTAATTACTTTAAGGTGGAATGAAAACATTGTGAAAACATTCCAAGAATTGTAGTCTGTCCTCTTTGGGGACGCTGTCACCTCCACTAGGTTTAGTGCTGTGCTTTAAGATGTTGGTGAGAGTATTGGCTAATTGGACTAGTTGGTATCGATGGTTGTGTAGCAGAATGGCTGGTTTTGAGATAGCATTTCCTGTACAAGTACTTAGCATGGGTTGATGGTGCACTGTGTATCCAGTACTCTGGCATGCATGCTGGTCACACTCCTCCTACACTTCAGAGGCACCAGAGCCTTTTATCCAATTGCTGGTTATGTAAAATACATGCAGAATGTTAATGCAGTGTTGTTATGGTAAATGTGTGAACAGTGTTACTAATTGATATAACTGATAACAGATTACATGTGCCTGACATTCTTATACCACACAGTATGTTTAGGTTTTAACTAATACGGACTTTGGTGGAATAGTCTTAGGTATTTCAAGCCTTTGTTTTACTTACACAATGGTGCTCTCTTTGTGTTTTTCTTTTTTTTTTTTTAAATAAAAGCATCGGAACACTTGTAGTACATATTACATCCAAAGGAGTCCAAAGCAAAATGCTTCTAAACATGCTTGATTTTACTTTGCCTTTAGTTCCTAGCATCTCTCATCGGCTTTTTTTTTGTTCTGGTTTTACTTGTTGCTGACTACTTTGGAAAACTTCAGTAATGTTACCAATTATGAAGTGATTCTGCACTGCCTTTGGATTGTGTATGTATTCAGAAACAGTCTTAAAGCTTTTATTTAAGCTATTAAAAAACCAGGGACTTGTGCCATTTGTTCTTTAACAGTGCTGTTGTAAAAAGACTTCCCTGTGACAAAAAATCACTTGCTATGAACTTTGTTTATAGCTTTTTTTTTTTTCCCCACGATGGATCTTTTTCTTTGTATTTGTACAGTGGCTCAGTGAAAGATGTTGCCATGAGTTGATATTGTAACCAATAAACAAGTGCTTTTAACCAGCCTGGGTCAGCTGTCAGTGTTGTATTAGAGTCGACCCTGGCCTGAAGGTGTCTCTGGGATGGGGATGGAGCAGCCACACAGCAGAAACTGGGACCTGTCCTGGATCTGCATTACCTGTGGGAGTGATGTGCAGGTCTTGGACTGAGCTGCCAAAGAACTTACTAGAGCACAGGGGTAGTACTTTTTTTAATAAATAACTTTAGAACACATGCATTTAAGTTTTATCTTGATACAACTTCAATACAAATGCTCCACAAACAGCACTGATACACAGCTGTGCCCTCCCCCACACGAAGGCTGGGCCCTTACTCACTGATGCATGCCACAGTTTCCGTCAAACCCCCAGGACTCCCCATGCACAGTCAAAACAAACACCTGAACACACTGGTGGAACCATTCTTTGTCTTTACACTTCTAGCATTACATCTTACATCTGCTTCCTGATGAGACAGCCCTTAGTTGCTGGAAAATAGCAAATTCCTATACCTTAGAGCTGAATATTTAATTTAGTCAATGTTAACACTGCCATAAAAATATATAAATACTCTGAAAAAGCTTTTCTTTGAAAATAATTTTTAAAAGTCTAGTTAGAAAAAAGGTGTTGAGTGACTGCAGATAGCAACAGGAGACACTTTTTAAAGAGGCTTTGCTGAAGGTGAGCAAAGGTAAAGGCCTCCAGCACAGCTGCCTGGAGTCTGACCTAGAGGAGAGCTGTTCTGCAGACCCAAGGGACTGGTCAGGGAGAGATGGGGTTTCACCATGTCCTGCTCCCTGAATCCAGCAGCAGGAGCTCCAGGTCACTCCTGACTCCCTGAGCTTCCCAACTCAACTGTCACCAATTCTGTCCAGACCATCTCAGCAAACAGTGCTGTGCCTGGCTGTGAGCTCGAGGCAGTGACACACCTGAACGTGGTTCTAGCCATGGGCAAAGAACCATTTCACTGCTTTACCAACTGCAAGAAATAGGTTCATTTGTACTTAACCAGTGCCCTCTTGGCTCAGTGAGGTGGCCAGAGGAGCCTCAAGCTCACTGCATTTCCTCATTGCAGTTCACCCTCATCTTTCGCTGCCCTTTAAAGAAAAGGAACCGCTGTCCAACGCACTGGCACCCGCTTTCCAAACATAGCAGGAGTCCCTTCCCCTGCCACAGTTGGTACTTCCCTTCTCTCAACAAAACCACACCCACACAGAAAACCAGCACCCTCCATTCCTGGACAATTCCTAAGCAGCTGAAATCAGGAGACTGGGCTAAGCTCTCCCCTTGCCTAAGGTCCTGGATGCCAGGAAGTGAGACTTGCCACTGCTACATACTCATGAAAACCAGTGAGGAATTGGGGTTTTATTGTCAAGTGCCCAAAAAATTTACGGTTTAAAGGTAATTTTTAACTCAAAATCTGCAAAACAAACAGAACACTCAAGAGTACCACAGCTCTCCAGTTTGGTTCACCATCAGGGTCCAAGTTTTACAACAATAGGTGTTGTCAGAGTAACATTAAAAATATAAATCATTTCAAGTGACTCCACAGAGTAGAACTGTCACCTGTAAAATTTCTACTTTGCCCTACAAAGGAGCACCGGGAAGGTTCACAATGACATTTTATTTACTCTTTTGAAGAAAATGTTTTGTGAAGCGATCTAGTTCATTCTCAAGGTGAATGGCTTTATTTCTGTAAAACAAACAAAAGCAAGGGATTTACTTCAGTGCTGGAACATCCCAAAGGCAGGATTGACATCAGTATTTAATTTCTATTCCTCTACTGAGACCCCCAGCACTAAAAAAACCTAAATGCAGATTTCTAAAAGGGATGTGTGGGGCCCAACGTTCACTTGACTGGTGGTGGATGCCCAAGGCCTGGAAGGAAGTAGTCCAGAGCCAGGGCAGCCTTTCAGCAGGGGGAAAAGAATGGGAAACTACAGCTGAGGCTGCTTCCAAGTGAAGTTCCTGCTCTGCAAACACCTGCTACTGGCACCACCAGTACTGCACTAGATGAGTCAACACAACACAGCTGCTCTCCTGCTCTGCTGTGCTGTGGGGAGGGGGCTTTGGGAAGGTGCCACCCTCAAGTTACCCACAGGAGACTAAAATTCCGGTCAAAGGCCTCTCCCCTTACACTAGAGTGTGACAAGGGTAAAGATGACCTAAGAAATAGTATTTTTGGAGGTTAGGTGATTCACTGAGGCAGCAGCATACATTTATTTACCTTACACAGAGCTGTTCAGGATATTTTTGCATCCCTTTCTGCACCTGACCTAACCTAGTTCAACTCCAGAGTAACAGCAGTTACTCAGTACTGTTACTGAACTGTTACTATTCTGAACTCAGCAGGGCTAAGAAATGCTTGCGGCCAACCACACCAAGACTTACCTCAGCTGCTTGGAGCTGCTCTGTATGTTCTCCAGCTGATCTATTTCTTTGGACAGCCTAGCTATTTCTTTTTCCAGGTTTTTCTCAGTAATATCCACCTGCTGACAGAGCCGAGCAAAGGTAGTGGCCATTTCCCTAAAGCAAAACCAAGCTTTTATTCATGATTTACAAAAGTTTATGCTAGAAAAAATAGTAAGAAATAAAATCTCATAGCATTGCAGTGTGCAGAATACAGCAATCAGAGCCTCCAGCTATTACGCGATTACAGAATAGCAGAAAGCAGGAGAACTGGGTACTTTTTAAATTAGAAAAAGAAACCCTCAACACTCCAAATACACCTCAGTCTATGCCAACATCATGCCTGGCCATATTGATAGAACATTAACAGATACAAATCTGAGATGGGGCTATGACTGTGGCAGGAGGTGCTAGAGCAGCCCCACACCCCCAAGCTCAGTGTCCTGTGTCACTCAGTGCCCTGCTCGCAGGAACATGAGCCCTGTGCAGGGTGAGGAGTGCCCCAGACCTGCCCACTGAGGTAGCCCATCCTAGTTGTCTCCTTAGCCATGTGCTCCCAAGCCCAGTTCCAAGACTTCTGCTTACACAAAGGGAAAACAAACCCAGTTACCAACAGGGCCAGTACCCAAGCTCTCACACAGGAGAGGAAGCACCCTCTTCTCTCTGCTGGAGCATTGGTTTGAGTCCAGCTCTTCCGTGTCCTCACAGAGCTGCTGGCCACAGGGATGGATCTCTTTCCTCTACTGAAGCTTAACTTACTATTCCATTTTTTTTGTGTTCTCTTTCCAAAACACTTTCTCACCTCTCTCTGCTAAGTAATGGCCAGCTGATTCTCTTCCTCAGCCTCTTGTTGAAACTATGTGTTTTGATTAAATTACTGTTTCAGAAAATCCTGCTAATGCGCCCTCTAGCCCCCAGGGTGCAGAACATCTCTCCTGTGTAGCTCAGGGAATAGCTCAGAAAGGCTATCAAGTTCATCTCCTGCAGTGCAGAAGAGCCAGGACTGGCTGTTCAGAACTTGCCCACAGCAGCCTTTGGGACAGAAGCTCTGCTCACCCTAACAAGGATTCCAATGGCAGAGCTACTCAGCCTCCACTAGAATGATCTCACGTTTCTACCATAAGGTGCTGGACAAAGAGAGTCACCATCTTCAGAGCAACTCAGCCACACACAGATGCAGCTATTGGCCTTTTCAGGTGGTCATTTTAAACTCTCTTCAAACCCCCTCCCACTAAATGCCAAGGGATACCAGAGGTGCTTTCCTGCATCAAGCAGGGCCAGTGACAATGGCCTGTCCCAGTGATGGACCAGCCTGTGTGACACTTACTGCTGCACCTGGTGGCTGCAGTTGGCGCTGGTGAGGCTGACGATCATCTGCAGCTTCTCGGTGGCGTAATTCACAAACTGCTGCTTGAAGGCTCTCTCCTTTGCCCGTGTGGTCCAGGTCAGCCTCTCATACAGGTACAGCAGCCCATACATGCTCAGCGAGAACGAGATCAATTTCCAGCCTACTGTTTTCCAAATCTAAAAAATAAAATCTTCATTAGCTTAAATAAGTTGCCCTGCAGAATAAAATCTAATTCCACCCATTTTCTTAAAATCATCTCCACATCCCTTTCACTGGATTTGTGTAAGGAAATAAATTATTTCCACGATATTACAGATACATTCATATGAGCTGGTCCCCAATGCCACAGAGAACGTGTGCAGGTTGCAGAAGCCTTGCTGTTCTTTCATGAAGAAGAAAGCAAAGCTCCCACTAAATTCAAACTGAAGGGGGTACCATCAGGTCACCCTTTAATTCAGGCACTGAACACAAACTTATGGCACAGAGAATATGCCCAGCTATCCCCAGAGTGATCAGACTGATTTCTCACTATGAAATGACTGTGGGTATCCAGGGCAATGCACATGCCCATCTGGCCCAGTGTCAAGTCCATGAGACACTCCCTGGTACACCCCAAGGAGGACAGAGCCACTCAGCCTCTGCCATCCCTTCCAGCCAGGAATGTTGCTACTTGCCACTCCGCCAACAACGATGACGCTCATGGAGGTCCGGGACGTCAGCGAGGCTAAACTCAACACCAAAGGAACCATACAGTCATCCTGGGACACACTGTCGGGAGTTATGGCGGGAAGGCTGGTGGCAGACGGGGTGTTGGCTAAAGGACGAGGGATCTAGAAGATGGGAACATGGCAGCCTGAGTCAAAAGCATTAAGGAACTACACAGATGGGTTTTGTTTTATTTTCATATATTCAGGCTTTGATTTACTTGAAGGAAATCCTTCAGCAGAGAAATCTGAACAAGGCTCCTGAGGAGCAGTGGAGGCTTTGACATTTCCTCCAGCAGAGAATAAGGGTTCTTTCTGTGTAAGACTGGTTCTGACCTGAGGATCCAAATACTACAAATGGAACAGGCTACTCAAAAGGTTCAATTTGAAGGAAAACAACTTGTGCAACAGCTGCAGAAAGTTTAGGAGAGGTTTTTAGTTCCATTCTAACCCTGAATATAATCCAATAAAAACAACCCTCACTAAAAATATTTCACACAATGGGTCTAGGGAAAAGTAGCAGCAAGCGTGTAAACAGCATGGGTAAAGAGTAAAAATCAATATATTCTCATCAAGGTAAAACAAAGCACTCACATGTAGGTTTGGATCTGCTAGTCCCAGGAGTACTTTCTGAGCTTGTTTAGGACCCAAGAAACGGTTTACAAGAGAAGTCCATCCCAAAGAAAAGTGGAACATGATATCCTCTTGAAAATCTGCACACAGGCTATGACAGTTTAGATCGTAGCTAAGGTCAAATTTCCTGCAAGGAATTAGCAAGTGGAGCTGATTCTGAGCACTAGAAGGCAACAATGGTTTCAGATTTTCTAGAAATAGAAACAAATAATACAGGTGAGTTAACATTAGAAGGCAAGCATATTCACAAGCAGCACCCCTGCGCTGCTGACCAGCTTTGTCAACTTAGAGAATCTAAACTGACCAGTTCATTATTTATTTATTTGTAAAATCAGTGGCATTACAGCAAGATTGACCCTAATAGGGAAAGGAATTCATTGCTCTGATACAAGAAAACAGTAATGAAAATCAACTCACCGAGAAACCACTGCTGGAAAAAAGAGGCAAATTAACTGAACGACATCTATCAATGGTCAAAGGATAAGGATGGAGTAAGAAAAAAACTGATTTATCCATTAGTTCTGTAATGTCATACCAAAAAAGCAACATTATTATATAAGAGGACAGAAGGGTTCACTTAATTTCATGATCTTGCTCTGAATCTTTTATTGCCAGGAACAGATCAACAGAGACTGACATGCAATAAAGTTACTACTTATAAAGAAAAAAAAAAAAAAAAAAAGGGAAGTGCACAAATCCTTTGTAAAATGAACTGTTCTGCATTCTGGGTCTGGAGACACCTAGGGAGAGCATTATACTGCGGAAACATTTCCACTAATTAGTATATTTGGTGTATCTCCTGTGGAAGCCAAATTTTAAATGGGTTTATAAAAGGATTAGATGAGTTTCCAGAGGACAGGTTCATTACTACTTGCTTAAGCCATTAATCCAGATGCAGTGTGTCAGCTCAGAAGTCCCTAAAACGGAGAGGGGTTGCTATATTTACCCTGGTTCATTCTTCTTCTCCCCCAGCATCGGTTACTGGTTAATATCAGAAACAGGGGACTGAGTTAAACACTCAGTCCTGGTCTGTGACAGCTTTTCCTTTGTCATTTATAGCATCAATGTTAAGCATGATCAGAAGTAAAATTATTTTAAAACTGAATTTTCTTAGATTGTCTTCCTTTAAACGTAAAGTGTTAATATTCCTCCTCCCTCCTCTTACCAATCATCTCCTGCTGGGACTGGTGCATTGACTGGTTGACTTCACTGGAGCAGCGCTCAGCCAGGTTCTTTCCCAAACCGTCTTCTATATGTTTGTTCAGTTCCTGAAGTGTTACAAAGATCACAAGCTCACCAACTTGTAGTTAGCGAATCAGTTACATTATATGGAGCAGGAATATGTTACATGCTAAGCAGTGTTATTTACAATGGGAAGAAAAGCAAGTTTCCATGGAAATACCATGCTTTCCAGCTGCACACTGGAACTGAAAACATAACTGAAGTGACACAGGAATGATTTCCCTAGGACTGTAAACATTAAAAGACATATGGAAAAGTCTGGACTTTCAATAACCTGCGAGAGTGAAAAGCAAACCACTACCTACTGCCCTGCAAAGCCCTTATTGTGCCACTTGATGGGAGCCAATTCCACTGCTCTGTGCAGGGACAAACCCACCCCACCAACTCCCATGGGGGCGTGCTCAGGATGCTCTGTTGAGCTGGGACAGCACAGATTGTTCTGAAAATGCAGCACTCCCAGGTGATCAGCCAGGCTGCAACAGCCTGAGATGAGCTCAGTTGGCTGGGGCATGGTGCTGTTAACACCAAGGTTGTGGGTTCAATCCCCATGTGGGCCATTCACTTAAGAGCTGGACTCGGTGATCCTCATGGGTCGCTTCCAACTCAGAACACTCTGTGCTTCCAGGGGGGAGCTATGGCAGCCATCATTATCAGCAAAATCTGAGCATACGAGGCAAACACAGCTGTATGTACCTTTAAAGCATTAAGTTTGAGGAGGACTTTACAGAAGTTAAAAAAACCTAAACCAGTTTTTATTAAAAGTGTTGGATACTTGCAAGCTGGTTTTATTTTTGGATCTATTTGACTTTAGGAGTAGTGAAAGTTATTTATGCAAGA
Organism: Dasyornis broadbenti; assembly: GCA_013397935.1. Lineage (NCBI taxonomy): Eukaryota > Metazoa > Chordata > Aves > Passeriformes > Dasyornithidae > Dasyornis > Dasyornis broadbenti. The sequence goes on from VZRN01002326.1 coordinate 2,605,869, forward strand.
TCTTACTTACTGGAAGTGAGGACTACAAATCAAGAGCCACTCTACTACTAAAAAAATGGTTGAAACAAAAATTCATTTCTTTCCAAAAACAAAGCAGAAAATATTTTCAACCTTTTTCAGTTTTGGGTAGAGATATGTACACTTCAGAAAGCAAAAATCCTGCAATGCTCAGACAAAGTCACATAAAATCTGGGCAATTTCTGAAAATACAGAAGTAGAAATTAAAGGAAAGACAAAGAGCCTGGCTTCAAGCCGTGTAAGAAAACTTACTGTCTTGTAGAGCTTCAATACTTGAGGAGAAGGGTGGAAATCAGAATAAAATTCATCAACTAAAACTGAAAGCCGGCAAATCTCATCAGTCATGGCAGAGGAGACCTGGAAAAACACAGGAAATACATAGAATGTTTCTGTTACCTTTTCCCAACAGAGTGAGAACAGACTACTGCATAAACTGTCCCAAGAAATGATTCAATCACCTGGCAGTCAGGAAAGATTGCCATTTGAAGCTTTTGTTTTCCTTTTTTAATTGAAAAAGGAACATTTCTAGACATTTCAAACATACTTCCTGAGACGGGTGGTCTCCAAAAGGAGCTGCCTGAGAGACGAGACAACACTTGGATCTGGGAATTTGCTCTCACAGCCATTACTTACTTTACTTTCGACTTCCTCAGTAACGCGTTTGATTTTTTCCTTGGTATCTTCTGTCAAAATGTTCAGCTGATTTCGAACAAAGTCCAGCCTGTCCTTCTGATCTTCTCGCTCTTCCATGGAATGGACTCTAACCCAGCAGAAAGGAAATCACCATCACCAACATGTATTCTCCCAGGAAAGAAGTAAGCCCTTAACCAGGCATGGATCATCCAGCTGATGGTTTCTGAGCAGTTGGGGGAATCCCAAGTGACACTGGGCTGGCACAAACCAGGGGCACTGCTCCAGAAGGGCTGCACGAGTGTTCCATATGCATGAGTATTTAAAGGCTGCACTGAGCAAACACAACTCAAAACCAGCATTTGGACTCAGAATTGTTAGCACTGTACATAACTACAACTAAAAAAAGTGTGGGGAATTAGAGGCCTTTAATAACTTGTCTACCCTGATTAAAAAAAAGCGAAAGTCTGATCAAACTGCTGCTCACAAACACTCAACTACTCCCTAACAATTTCATGGGTCTGATAACCCTACAAAGCAAAGGGGACATGGCAGAAACCAATCTTGCCACAAAAAAAAGTCTCTTTAGAATTCTTTGACCTATCACTTACGCAAAAATTCCTGAAAATCAAAATTCCATCTTGAAGGACCCGCAGAAACAACAAATAGCAATTCAGACTAGGAGGGGTCACCAGAGACATTTTGGTTAAGACAACTGACAGAAAGAAGTAGAATATGAGAATATTTTCAAACATTTCACAGCATGTTTTCATGGGATCTGACAACGTGAGACAAGTCAGTATGTAAACAGGCAGTCTGTATAAGCTGACATATCCAGGGGGATGAGTGTGTTCGACAGCACAGTGAAGTCTGTTGAAACACAAAGACACATTACTGACAGGCAGGAAGGAGATGGATGGGAAGGATTAATTGTGACAGCAAGTTCACTGTGTACAAGAGACACAAGGTGGCAACAAAAGTGAGGAAAAGACCCACACATATGCAAACTTCAAAGGATAGATGGAACTACCAGACAGAGCAGATGAGCTGCTATCATTAGCACTAAAGGATTACATGAGGAAAGAGAGAATAAAGATATTTCAGGATGCAATCTGGACAGGGCCAGAGGCCAAGCCTCTGCTCATCTCATTCCTTACAGTATTCTAATCACTTGCAAATTCAAGTGTCTACATCCTCCTATTTTCTTCTTCAGTGTTACTGTTAACAAAGGTAAAGCAGGCCCAAACATCACCTCTGAAATTATGGATGCTGCTGGAAAAACTTAAAATTTTAAATATTTCTGAAAAAAGGTTTGAAAATACAATTGCAAGTCAGTAATGGAGAACAACAAAGTAAACCAAGATCCCTGTACAGAAGTCACAGACCAAGAACACAACTGAGTGGGCACGTGAACAATGGTAAGACCGACATATTGACACACCAGGGAAATTGTCTGTTTCTTACCAGGCAGAAAAAGTGAACTTTAAAGTCCGTAACGGCCCAAGAAAATCACCAGCACAGAACTGGCTCCTCAGATGATCTGGACAAACCAAAGACAACCAGCCCTCCAACCCACCTACCTTTTCTCTGCTGCTGCCACGTTTATGGCGTCCATAATGTTTTTCACAGTATCTATTATCTGTTTAGCTCTGATAGTGTGCTGTTCAAACTTGGTTTTCACGGCTGACTGCGAGATACACTCCTGCGAGGGGCCCAAGCCACAACACATTACTGCAATTCCATGCCAACACATTCAGGAATTTCAGAAAGCACATGCTGCCAATTTTACCATGAACTTAAACCAGTGGGAAATGAAAAGGGAAAAAGTAAAGAGAAAAGACAACAGAAATTGAAAACTCAAATGAGCCTATAGCAGCAAATCTGCCTTCGTGTTCATTCACAGTAATGTGCATAGGTTTTCATTCTTTTAAAATAAATGAATAATGTAAAGAAAAAAGAAAACTCAGACAAATACGTAAGATAAATCTATCTTTTCGGGAAATTTTTAAAACCATCTCTTTGGAATTACAAATATCAAATATGAATGCTGGCAATATGGCCTGGCTTGAGTTTTCTTTCTTGCACTACAGTCTTAGTTTCAAGAGGCAATTCTGTCAATAAAATTTGACATTCTCATGTCAATACTGACCATCCAGGAACAAAATAAACAATTACAAATAAGAAACAAGAGTTTTCTCGAGATAAACAAAAGTTAAGTAGTCCTTAAAATATCATCTTATTTGCATATTACTGAAGTGTTAAATAAATAAGCAGAAAATGCTCTACCATACAATTTCTAATCAATCTTCAATATTGAACAGTCATTCAGAAATACAGAACAGTGACCAAAGACATCTTGTGTTTGAGGGGAAGAAAGCAAGCAGCTGATTTCCTTAAACCAGATCTAAGGGATTTTTAAATTGTTCCCCATCTGTGGATTCACCTTTCATGGCAAAGGTCTGGATTGCTTTTAGAAGACTTGCCTATGGCCTCAGCATACGCTGTAATAACAAGTTTCAGCTATCCAAAAATAGATGAAAACAAAATAAACAAAATGGGTAAAAATTCCCTGTTCCTCGACGAAGCAGATCTAGAAATCAGCAATGAAAGGCCAGAGTTTCTTAAATATCAGCACATTGTAAGAGCTAGACTAGGCACAGAGCAGAGTCTTCCCAATATTAGTATGTGGTAGATAAAAGGATGACAGTCACTCACAACACAATCAGAAAATCCAAGTTAGAGCACTAGGAAAAACACAAAGGTTAGTTAAACGACAGGGAAAGGTAAGAGGGGGACAGCAGCAGTTTCGCTGTTAGTCTGTACGTAAGTATTTACTGAAACAAAGATGAAAATGTGTTTCAACAGTCTAATCAAAATCAGTTACCTTCCAGCCCCCTTCCAGTATCGCAGGACAGTCGGTAAGTGCCCAGCATGTTCTGTATTCCATGCCCAGGCAGTGTTGGGCAAGGGCTCTGCAGCAGCTGCCTCATTCCAGCTCAGCCTTCACTCCCATTTACAGCCAGGAGTACTCTTTCACCCGGCCTCCCTCCTCCACTACTTCCCACACCACTTCTACTGCCAGTATTCTTAAGAAACTTGAGAAGCACCGCAACCTAAGGCATGGTGGGGTTGGTTTTATACAGAATATCCACTAAGCACTGCACACAGTGTAGGCATTTCTTTGCTGTTTCAGTAAGGCAGCTCTATGTACCTCACTGTGAAATTTCAGGAGAGACATTGTCTACTTTCTGTTATTCCTCATATCAAAACTTAGAATTGATCCAAGAACTCAATGCTTTAAGACTACCTCTCTCCTTTCCTTTGTTACAATGCAGCTGACATACACAGTAGCATCACTTTTTAAAGCTACATACACAAATCTTTAAAATCTTAATTTCCCCACTACTTACAAGTGTTTCTAGTAATGCCTGCACCAGTTTTTCTTTTAACAACTTCAACTACCCCATGCTTTGCAGACAAACATGTTTCATCTAGTTTTGGAATTATTTTTGCCCTCACAGTCTATATAAATGTAGTTACAAGCCTTTCAAAAACAGTGCAATTTGTTCTCATATCAACACTAAATAGCACTGGTGGGTTGTTCCTAGATTTTTTTTTTTTAAAGATTCTGTCTATACTGAGCTTGTATCAGTCCTGGAATGAACAGGCTTTCCCATCAGGGAACTGATACTAAAATCAGGAATGTGGAAATACTGGAGAAGTAACAGGTCCTCTTCTCAGCCCATATGGAAAAGAGGAAAAAGCTGTCCAATTTTAGTGAAGACAAAGCAGGGTGAGAGAATCCAGGAGGAGCAAACCCAGCAGATATAGCCAGGCGGAACACAGCACATGTGGACAGGTCTCTAAGTGAGGTGACAGGTTACTTGGAGACACGAGCAGGACAAAAGAGTGGTAAGATGTTTGGGAAGTCTGAGCAGGGCACCTGCACAGGGCAAGGAGCTTAAGGCAAGACAGACAGACTGAGGCAGGGGAGGAGTCAGTGTTTCATGAGGACAGAGAGAAGCACCTGTGCTCTCATCCCTTCCTTTTCACACACTGGAGTGTAATCCAAGAGTCTTGGGATTTGCAGCTCCTCTGTCAGGAAACAGAGAAAATGCAAAGTGCTTTAGGCAGAAACGCTTAGGCTGCACTCAGGGCTGTACAGCATCTGAGTTTGGTCTGGCAGAGCACAAGGCACGGTATCAGTTATGATTTCCCACAGAAAGTTCTCCCTCAAGTATGATATTCTTCATTAATATAGAGCCTAGAGCTGGCAAGCAGAACTGATGACAACAAGATGCTGATCTCAGCTACTTTATCAGCTCAGGTGACAGTAATTTGAGTATTAGGTCTGAAGACTTCAGACCAGGTGAACCATTTAAGCCTCAGCCTTGCTTTGAAAGCACATAAACTGCCACTGTAACTTATGAAACTGCCACAAAACCTGAATGTTAAAGAGGCTGCAGCAGCAAGCACTCAAAATTTAAATTGCTTTGGCAATCTTAATTCAGCACAGTTGTCACTCTCTTTAAATGATGGGATCACACTCCTATTCAAAGCCATTAATAATGATTTTAGGATGAAACACAGCTGAGCAGGGAAGAACACTACAGAATCCACTCTCACTGTTGGAGTCAGGTGTGCAGCAAATATAACACATTGTGAAAGAAGAAAAAAGGTTGATTTAAGGTCACACAGTGCTGTCAGAACTGTTCCTTGTCCCAGCCTCTGCCACAGAAACTTGTCATGGTTGTGATCCTGTGACAGATACTTCTCACTGTGGTGGCCAGCTTGAGTCTGTGACATCTGATCTACAGATGTGCTGAGCACACACAGCACCACATCATTTGATAAGTCATCATCCATCTTCATATTGAAATATTCTAAGCATTGAGTGCTTAACTGCAACAAGAGATTTTGTCAAAAAAGTTTTGGGTACAGAAGATGGCAAAATATATTAAAGGAAAATAACTGATTTAGAAGCTCAATTTCCACTTTCTTCCTGCTGGCTCAGTTTCCTACTATAATTCTGAGGACAAAAATTGCAAACAAACATGCATGTTTGACAACAGCTAGTGACACAAAAAATGGCACGTCTCATGGAGCCAGGCCCTGCCAGGACCCGGAACCTATCATTTCAACCCTTCAGTCACCTATTTTAAGTGTGTGGATAAGGATTAAATTTAGTCTGACATTTTCTTGCTTATGTAAGACCAAATCAAGCTATTATTTTAAAAACTTCCTGATATACACACACATCACTACATAACCCAGTTTTGCTAAGGTTAAATGGCTTTGCTGTAATGCAAGAACAAATACTTTTCAGAAGCAGTTTGATTTTTTTTTAAAATACTCATACACAAAATCATTGCGGCATACCCAAGAGGCCTCCTTAAGATGTCCAAGAATGGCTCTCATTAATTAAAGTTACCAAATTTAGCAAGTCAAATGGATCCTATCACAAAGAAATCACTCAACTGTCTAGCCAGTCGTACTTCTGCAGAAACTGTGAACTCCAGCTATGGCTAAACTGAGGTGGAAGGGTGGATTCTGTACAGCACAAAGGATGCAAGAACAGTGTTAATGCTCAGAGTAACAGAGCTAAGAGGTACGTAATGGTGATAGTTTCAAAACTCTGGCTTTAGAAATTAAAGTTTTAGATTTACATTGATGAAACTGAGTTTCTTACTGCAAACATTCACCAACACGGCTAGAAGTGATACACACATTTCAAGACCATAATTTCTTCTTACATAGACTATATTGGTATTGAGATGTCAAAATACAAGCTAAGAGTTTTAGTCCCTTCCCTCACTGAATAATACTCCTTTCCAACAACTACCTGCTAGTCAAGGTGAGACAGTACAAACAGAACCCACAGAAAAGGCAAAGCTGCAGATGTTTTAAATACCTTACACTCCTCCACTTTCTATTATGGGTAATGCTCAGTAAAATTAGGCTAAGCATAAGAAAAAGCTACCTTTGCAATAAAAAACAGGCAGTGTAAACAGCCCATCATAAATACCTCAAATATCTGCTCAAAATGTTGAAATTCTTGGAATCTTGTTTGAAATCCTTCAGCAAGTGCTCCACCTGTGAAACAACAGACCATAAGGAAGGCAGCAGTACCTCATAGCAGGGACTACAACTTAAATATATTTATCAGGTTTATAGAGTTTTTTCTGTATTCGAGGAAAAGCAGGAGTTCCTACACACCACCCTCTGGCATTCCTTGGGCCTTTTGTCTCCTGGCACTCAGAACTTCTTTTGCTGAAACAAAAAAGATGCGATTTCTTGCTTCTACAGGATCAATAACTTTGAGCTCATCAACCAGGAAAGTCAGACAGCGCTCCATGTGCTGCCTACGCACCTAAGGAAAAGGTAAAAAGCTCATGAAAAAAAGGCAAAAATTGAGCTGTCAACAAATCACAACATCAGAGTCAGAAACAGATGCTGAACCACCTCTCTGACAGCAGATGCCTGCCAATCTTACAGAGGCAGCAGCTGCTTTTACTTAGTCAAACAGACCTGGATGCAACAATAAGTCCTTCTACAACTGTATTTATGTAAGTCAGAGATCTCAGCCAGTTACTGGGTAAACACTTCATTCCCCACACACTGCGAAATAATTCTCACTGCAAGCTGGCTGCTGTTGGAAGATCTGAAGATCCAAACTGTTCCCATCTAACACAGCACTTTACCAGCTACTCTATGCAGATATAAATATATAAACTGTGCCCTCAGGCTGCACTATCACTGCAGCAATAAAAGGTAAAACAAGTAAGATTAAAAAACAAGCTTAACCGGAGGAGAAAAATGTTCTAAAGAACTTTTCCATTTTATTACTTGCCTGCATATATTGTCATTTGAATTGCAGGTTGCTTTTTGCTTGGAACAAGGAATAAGTTTTTTTCATTTTCTGACCATGCAACTTAGCCTTTTATTCATGAGACAAAGCTAGTGTTTCCATAGTAGTACATATTAACTAACTGTCAATCCATTTAAGAGCCATCAATTCACTCACATCTTCCATGTATTCTGGTTCTGATGCAGAGGCATCCCATCTATTATTGAGGATGAAGATGTTTGGCTTGGAAAGTCGTTCATTCACTTTATGGAAAAAATGTTTCTCCTAAGAATTAAAGCACAAACAGAAAACTCCCCAGATGTCCAAACCAGAGTCACGCATTCTTCTGTAACAGATTCTGACGTTTATTCAGCTTTTTAAAAGTTTTTTTCAAAAGAATTAATCAGTATTAAAACCTGCAGATATCCTGCACATAACAGGCTTAGGGCAGCTCAAAAGCCATCAAATGTCTTAAAACCGATGTCAGTGCTAAAAGTCAAAGACACTGCAACTTTCTCTAAAAAACTGGTACAATTACAAACTAAGAAAACTTTAAAAAAATGTTCAAAAAACATTGATGCCTGACTCAAACAATGAAGTCTCCCTTACCTGAACTACCAAGATGCTCCTGCTAACCCTGTCAAATCTGGTTTTATATCCAGAAAATACATAATCTAACTATTCTTTAGCTAGGTAACATCAGCTTGAACCATAGACAAGAAACATTTCCTGCATGAGGACATATGGTTGAGACACAGCAAAACAAGTCATTGATGAATGTCGTAATTTAACAAAATTAAGTGTATTTAGGTCTCTTGCCTGCACCTACCACTCATTATTGCTGTTTACAGAGTCATAATGGGTAAGTCGTGATGGAGTGAGTCCCCACTCTGCAAAGCTGAAACAGAAGAAATCTCTGGGCTGCCATAAACCTTTCCAGACTGCAGCAGGACACCATGACATATCCTGGACACAGCACTGGAGATCCATTATTCCCCATCAGCTGGGAATAAGAATGTGCAAACAAGATCACTGCTGCAGAAATCAGAACTTTGTCTGAGGAGAATTTATGAGGGAATAGTGGAAGAATCACCATTTTCAGAAAAAAAAAGTCTCTCAAACCTGTTATGGTAAGAGACAAAAATAATGCGTAAGGAGGATGAGAACAAAGTTGTCATATGCATTATTGGCAGGATAACTTATGTTTTCTATACAGCAATGAGATGTTGACTGAAACTAAGTTTTCTTTCTTTTCCCTTTAATTAAAAAACCCCAGCAACTGTGTCATACACATAATGTAAACAACTTATGGATTTTATTCATACTAAAAGCCAAAAAGTGTCACTCATGTGACATAATAGAGAAGACATGGCCACAGTGGTGCTAAATCCTCTTTGTCTTGAATGTTTTAATAATTTTCTTTTTCTTTTAAGTCACATCTCTTGTATTTGACTCTTTATGGACTCAGCTCAGAAGATGGTATGGGATGTTTTCAAACTCATGTTCCTCTCAGACTTCTACCAAACTATTCTAATTTGCTAGAATGCAAAGAAATACTGTCTTTGCACACTCGGTTCTTTATTTTATTAAAAATTGTCTCAATTGTTAGAAAGTTCAGACCTTTCAGGTCAGAAGTATGCTCAGAACAATCAGAGCATACTATTTGTCTACAGTAGGCTTAAAAAAAATCATCATGAATTTTCTCAGTAGCATTACTTCGCATTCCGGCAGTCACATTTCCAATAACTTAGAAACCTTTTATTGTCTGCATCCACAGTACTTAATTTAGTCTAAACTGGAGATCACTCCAAAATGACACCAAATTTCTGGTCTTGTATTTTGATTATCACAACAGCTCCTCTGGCCACCTTAAATGTTCTCCTCTTACAAGTCATACAATATTTAGGCTGCAAGATACAGAGAACTCTTCTCTCTCCTGAAACAAGGCTTTACAGAACAAAGACTTTAAAATATCTTCAGGTCTCTAAGCTGCACAGAACCTGGAACATGGATGCTTATTGCTAACACCTTCAGAAGAAACACAGCCCATTGAGGGGAACTTCCAGCACTTATCCTCAAATCAAGGGAATTCGCTCTCTCTCCTATGAGAGAGGAAAAAGAGAGGAACTCAACTTCCTTCACCTATTTTGTGTATTTTACTGAACTTTTGGATATGAAATGCTCCATAATTCCTTTGGTAGTACAAGTGTCTTCAGGTAACAAAAACTAACAAATTGCAAGGCAAGACAAGCACTCCATCTTCCATTTATCAAAAAAGCAACTGAAATGGAGAGGACAACTATGACACTCATGGCAGAGAAAGCCAAGCCAGTAAGAAATTTAAATTTCATTCTCCTTTTCCTAGTGAGTGATATACATTACTTCTTGCCTCCCACCCCCAAATCCTATTCTCAAGATCTAAGTGCAGTGATTCATGTTGTGTAAAGGTCTCAGCTATTCTGGTTATGGAACTGCTGAATATTTAAATGAAGAAGTAGCATAAAACCATTGCACATCATACCGTGTTCATCAGAGTTGATTCAGAATTGGCAACCAAGACAAACACATCAGCATCTAAGCAGAACTTGTCAATCCAGCTGTCCAGTTCTGTAGTGACATCTGTGCCAGGGCTTTCGAGAACAAAAAACACAAACTCCTATTTAGACAGCAAAGAAGTAGTTGATTTTTATAAACTGATAAGAACAGAGTGGAAATGCCTAAGGGCTTTGCACTGAGTTACAGAGGTATTTTGTATATTTGTATATTGAGGCTGATACCTACCTCAAACTTAAGCTAAACCCTGCAAAAGGCCATTACCATCTAGAATTTATCAGCCACTTGATCATGAGACCACCTACTCATTCCAAAATACAATTTCTGATTAGTAAGTATGCACATATAATTGCAAAGTGAAGTGACAGGCAGTCCATCAGAAACCCAGACAACCTCAAGCAATGGTTCCCCTCCTTGGATCCTAATTTTAATCGGAAGAGACAGTTGTTCACAAAATATCTTTTTCATTAATGAAGTCCAAGTTTAAAGCAATATGCTATGCAACCTGTGCATAGATTTAATAAGAAATCAAAATGAAGTTAAAACTACAGTGATGTCAGTTTTAAAAAAACCCATAAAGTGGAATATGAGCACTAAATCATGTTTGCAACACCTAAATTATTGCTGGTTCAAATGTTCTCAATTTAACAGTAAAAGGATGATTTGCTCTATCCAAATGATGATCTATGATTTTGTTCTCTCAGAATCTATGCTCATTTCTTTTCCCTTTACTTTTTACCTTTAGCAACTGAGACTGTGCAGATTAAATCATGCACCCAAGAAAATAATGACAAACTCCCAGTGATTTCAAAGTACAAGAAAGAGATGGAACAAAACCCACTTCAATTTATTAGAATATACTCTGAGTGTTGTTTTGTTGATGAAATCACACTTAAAAATTCACTAACACCTGTGTGAATTACTCTCAAATTCAGTACTTACTGATTTACAGTTTAGGTACAGATCACCTAAAAGTTGAAAAGCTATTACCAGGTTATACCACAGTGGTCAGAAACTAGGGCATTTGGCATAGACAAAGCAACCACTTCTTTAAACCCACCAATACACAGGAAATGCCAGCCTAAGATAGGGCACACACAGCTGACACAGTCACAACTACATTTTGAGGTCACCTATTATTTTTGTATGTAAGCACTGCTACTCTTTATCATAAGCTTTTAAAAATGAAGTCCACATTGTTTATAGTTCACATGATCAGTCTGAAGTGTTTCAAGAAAGGAAATGGGCAAAAGGTTGTTGCTGGAACAACCCTATTCACACTTCCATACTGTTTGTTTTAAAGGTAGAGTATCCTCAGCCAAAAGCTATTCCCTTATTCAGCTCAGTCACAAGACACTTGTCTCTTCCAACTGCTACAAGGGCAGAATCAGGAGGGCGATGACAAGCAGTATATACAAAAGAGCAAACTTTGTCCTTTCGAACAAAAAAGCCTTTCATTAATTTTGAATCTAAACCAATCACTTTTCTAAACTTATAATGGCTAATTTCCTTAAAAAAACATTTTTTAAAACAGAAAAGATACCTGTCCACTAAAACCAAATCATCTCTCAGCAGGGCACACTTTGACTTGGGCCAAAAGACATGGACGAGACAGCCAGCCTTCAAATCTTTATCCATGTGAAGTGCATGAGCCAGCTGATTGACTGTCTAGAGAGAGAATGAAGAGATGACAAACATGAATATGCACCTCAAACAACTCTGTAAACTAGTCTAATTCAGTTCTCAAGCAAAGTTGGACAGGATCTATCCTGAAGAGGGTAAGAGAATTCATACTTTGTTCTGGTGAATAGCTGTGATTTTTTTTTTTTTTTAACTCCTCAGCTCTCCAGCATCTAAATAACAAGCTGTGCCTTGAAACTCAGACAAGGGTTTTTTTTGAGCCACAAATGTTCCCTACAGGGCTGGACTGTGTGCTACTGAGCATCACCATGAATTTGCCTCAGAGGTTTAACATATCAGCATAAGCAGTTCAGCAAGATGAGCACCGTAAGTCTAAATGAGGGGGACATTCCAAACCCTTAATCAGTAACAGAACTTACTTAGTCCTATAAAAATAAATCACTAAACATATGCTGTGCTACAGTGAGACACATGTTAGTTGTTTCTCTGGAACAGCCAAGAAAAACTGCGGAGCAGAGAACTTCATTAGTTTATTCTTTCCTCCTAAATAAGAACTTAAAAATGCAGAGTGAGTGAGACTTATACTTTTGTTGGACTTGAAACTGTTGTTAAAAAAGAAACCCTTTGAGAATCAGTTCCTGTGAAAATTGGCATGAAATCGTCCAAGAAATGTACCTTGACACTCTTCTTTTCATCTGATCCTTCTGTCATAAGATAAGCCTTATCTCCATCAGTCCCTTCCACACTGAGGAAGCAGTTTGTCGTATGGCCAATCCCACTGGGAAGTACCTTATCCCACAGCATTGCATTAATGACTGAACTTTTCCCACTGCTTGTTCTAGAGGGATAGAAAATAAAAGCACTTTGAGCAGAGCACAGCAGCATTAAACACACCTTTGTGCTGAACTGAATGCACCCCCATTGGAGTGCATCAGCCCCACAGAGCACAAGTTGTATTGGGTACAGAGCTCCAGCCAGTCCAGCACACCTCGCCAGAAGAGAGTGGAGCACTCATTCACAGGAACTGGTCACCAACTCCACCTTCTGCAAGAACCTGAAGTCCTCAGCAGTGTCCTACTTTGCATTAACCCTCTACCCCTCACCCATAAATGTGTGAGGTTTAACTATTACACAACAGCATGAAGTTACATAGACTGTAACACGTTTTTGAGCTACTTCCAGAAAAAGTTCAGTGCTCGCTGTACAATAGGTCACAAATTTATTCAGAATGCCAGAGGGAGAGTTCTCTTTTTCCTGCTCTGAACGTTTTTCCTTTGCAAAAGGAACTTTTATCACACATCCTAGCTTGTATTCAACTTCTTGAAATATCAAGGCTGAGATATAACTAATTTCTTTATTCCAGAACCTTTTATAGTTTTTCTTCAAATAACTATACTTTTAGCAAAATGAAAGCAAAACCACCATTGTACACATTTTTTCCAATACTATTACAGAATTTTTAGAACCATGAAGATTCATACTCCAAAAACATGTAACCACATGTTTAAATGTAAGCACAGAAAAACCAATCTCCCTGAAGCTAAGCGGACGAGCAGACCACATTGTTACTGCTATCCCTTAAAATCATCACACAGATCTGTAAGACTGACGTTACAACCAGGCAAACATCTCTGTTTCTGTTCAGCTGCTTTTAGACAGAAACATGAATAGCTCCAAGTTCAGGTCTTCAGCATTTCTGACCAAATACAAACAAAAGTTCTCAGCAGGAATAGTCCAGAAAAAGAAAAAATTAAACTAACGAAACCACCACTTAAATAAAAAAACAAACCCAAAAGCCATTCCAGAGAAGATGACAACCTCGGACTTTTCCAAGTTAAAAAAAAAAGTTCCAGTAATTCCGTTCATTACCTGCCAAAAAATGCCACTTTCATGTGTCGCCGTGAGAGCACCTCTCCAATGACTGCCAACTTGTCTTTATATGCTTGTATTTTCGCTAGTTCATCTTCTGTTGCTACATGTTCAAGCTCTGGGTTCTTGTACGTGGCTACACACAGAAATGAAAAACAAAAAAGCAATCACATACAGAGCATGGACTCCGTGATATAAGGTGTAAGTAATCAGTACTTCACATGCCAGCAAACACCTGTGCAAATTTGAATTACAGTGGTAAAATAAAACAAGCCAAACCCCACCCCAGACACTGATACCAGTCCTTATCATTTGACAGCTCTACCACAAGAACTGGTGAAACCATGACATAAATCACTTCAGATCAATCACCAATCCAGCTGCTGATCCAGCAACCCTGTGAACCTGTTGTGTTCACTTTCTCTGGCTTTTTGGGACATCTGCTTCTCTCAGAAAGGAAAGCCAGGATCTCTCATGGATACACCAGCTAAGCTTGGCTATCTTCCCCCCACAGAGCTCACTGGGGTGATGAGAAACCAATTGTGTGGCCACACACACTTCTACATCGCTAAAAACTCTGAGGGTGTGACCAGTGTGTTCCTAGCATTGTACCACTGATGTACCTCTCTGCTGAAAAATGGGAGAACCTGTTTGTCCTTCCTTCTATGCAAAACGAACCACCACAGAACTATACGGCCAGAGTGGTTAAGCTTTCACCTTCATGGAAAGGAGGCCAGGCTGCCAATCCAAGTGACTTAATCAGCTTTTCAGGTATGCAGCCATGCCAAGCATTCCTTCCAGCATAAGTTGGAAAAAATCCCAGTGTCAAATGAAAAAGGTGACTATTTCTGAAAGTGTATATTTATACAAACAGCACAATAACAGATACCATAATGTACATTATGCTGCTGTAAAACATACTCAAAGCAAAGGACAAGGCCCTCGCCTTTAAGGGGAAAGCTCACCTTCCACAAATGCTGCTCCCTCAGTGACATAGTCCAGCAGCTGGTCGAAGATGGCAGTGATGGTTTTTTTGGCCAGCACAAAGTGCTTCAGTGGAGAGACAGAGGCTTCTGCCATGCTGCTGCTGCTGCAAGAAAAGGGGCATAAAAGTGACCAAAACATTTGGTACACCCAGCTAATTCAAAGTCATACACCTTCACAGAGCCAGTAAAAAACCAAAATAAAACAAAAGTGCCCAAAGCCCCAAACCAAAGCTCTAAACTCCAAAGGGCAATAAGCTCAGTTTGCACTGTTTACTCTGATCTCCTCCCCTCACCCGGCGCGCCAAGAGCGGCTGGGGAAGCTCGGGGACAGGTTCGAACCGATTTGGTTCGATCCGTCCTGGAAACACGAAACTTTCCCTCATCAAATCCGGCTCCCGCCTCCCCACCACCCGCGGGTCAGCGCGGTCCCGCCGGCCAGCGAGGACACGACCCGCTCCCTCAGGGAGCCCCGGCTCGGCGGGGTCAGGTCGAGGGTCCGCGGTAGCCCCGGTCCCTCACGGAGCCTTGGCTTGGCCCTGGTCCCGCACGGAGCCTTGGCTCAGCCCCAGTCCCTCATGGAGCCTTGGCTTGGCCCCGGTCCCGCATGGAGCCCCGGCCCGCTACGGAACCCCCGCTCTCCACGCTCTCTCATGGAGCCCTGGCTCAGCTCCGGTCCCCCACTGAGCCCGCGCTCGCCCCGGACTCTTACTGATCTCCCGGTCCCTGTCCCTCACGGAGCCCTGCTGGCCCCGGCCGTGCCCGTCACCACCGCCGCCGCCGGGGGGGGCGTCACTTCCCTTTCCTCCTCCTGTGACCCGCTCCACGCCCGCCCGGGCAGCGCCATGCTCAGTGCGGGCTGAGGGCAGCAGCCGCCATCTTGAGCGCGGGCAAGCCGCGAAATGGAGCCGGGCAAAGGCCGAAAAGCATCGCTATCATCACCAGAGAGTCAGTCCACAGCACCACGGTTTAATCAATGTCTGCCAAAGTGATAACGCTGGGGCCTTTCAGGAGTTAAAGAGCACCGATATCTCATGCATTTGATACAGAAGCATTAGAAAATGACAACCACAATGAAAATCAGCGACAACAGCATTCTAAAGGAGCACATTATTTGAGGATTACTAATCTTCTGCATTATAAATTCTTGCAATAATCTGAGGGATGTAAATTTTGAAGTCAACAATCTTACACATAAAAACCAGTTGTTTTGCTCAATAAGAAACATGATCCAGGAACCTGAAACACACAGATTTGTTAAGGTTGGAAAATACCCCTAAAATCCAGTCACACATCAAACCTAAGGGTTCTAAAGTCTAAAAAGTGAAGAATCAATTACAGATTTTTCAAAAATACAAAACACCACCAAAATCAATCTCATGATTTTGCATTGCTTCTGCTTGGAATGCTGTTCCTGAAACAGCTGAACCTTGCAGGTACCTGTGAACAACTAGAGTTTGATACTTACTGTCTTGGAGAAAAATAATAAATATTGGCACAGTCCTGGTTCTTACAGTTCATTTCTGCCATTCAAACCGAGATGTGCTGCTCAAGCTCAAGGGTGACAGGTCTGTGGCAGTACCAGGACAGCTGCACTCAGGTCAGAGCACTCACCTTCCACTTATGTGCTTCGCTCTAATAACCCAAATGTCTTCTCTTTGCTGTCCTCGGCATGCTCAGCCATGCCTTTCAGCCTTCCATATTCTAGGCAGACTCATTACCTATTTTTCCTACTACTTAGTATGCTTCTTGCTTTAACATGAAGATGGTGTGGAAATCAGCAGTGTTCTTGTGTTCCCTTTTAAAATGAGACATGCTACTCCTGTACACGTCCACTTACAGCCTGATAGAAATTAAAAAGAAAATACTAACGTTAGTCCCTCAGTTATAAAATCCAACCTAAGATGACCTTGGATACATTTCCTATTTAGACGCTGCATTTTAGTTTGGAATGATTTGGCTTTACAACATTCCTGTGGGGTATTGTCCCCAACTCAAGGACAGCCATGAAGTTATTCGTGTCAACAAGCAAGTTTGCTGTGTCACAGGGCTCTGTGCTGGCACAGGACACTACCTTTCCTGCTGGGGACACAGTGCTGGTCTACACAAATATACACACTTCTTAAGCCCCCTCATTTATTTTTTGGAGGTTTTTAATGCCTTTTTTCCACTTCTTGTCACTGTCTCCCGGAGCTGCTTTCACTCTAGAGCTTTCTGTCCAACTGTGCCATTCCATCTCTGTGCCATCACCAGGAGCAGAGTTTTCAGAGAGCCAGCATTCCCCCTTTCAGATATATGAGCAAAACTAACTTTCCGTATATAAAATAAGTCTTCATAGTGTTTTGTTAACTATATTATTGCTACCATTTTAAGCCAGCCAGGAAGAATGTGTTCAAAACAGGAAATCAGCAGTTCTACCACAAATACTGTCATTCTCTATACAAGGGGCTAATAAAATACAGCAGGACACCCTCAGGTTGCCCTTTTCAATGACAAAACACAAGACTTAGTAGTATATCAGCATTTCAAAGTGACAGAAATGGTCTTGCTTTCTACAACAAAATATACAGTACCTGGTTCATAGACTTTCCAGCAATGCTTCTCTGGAAATCAGAACTTCCAGTAATTGATAACATTCAGGCAAGTTTTATCCCTAGCTTTAAAAATCAAATACAAAGACCCTTGCATGCCTTGAAGCTGATAACACCAAATCTCACTGATCAAGAAATCTTCGATACATTATCTCTATACAAAGCTCGCATTAGACAATTTTACATTAAAAATTTACAATCAATGCAGAAAGAAATGTAAACTCCACCAGTAATTTATGGGTATTTTTACCCTGATATCTGGCATAATCTAAGTGACCCAACTCTTGCTTTTATCTGTCCCAGCATCCACTTGGAAATAGAGCTACAGAATGAACTGTAAAAATTCACTTCCAATTATTACAATGGCAGGACAGCGCTATATATAATATAAACAAATGTATGAAATAATTTGAGAGTGATTAGTAAAAATTTTGTAATGTACTGGTGTTTTAAGCCAGTATATAAAAGTTTAAAATTTACAGAGTTAAAATAACATTCCTCAAGTTACTAGTGGAGGAAAGCTAATTATAAATATACAGAATTATTACAATAATATAGGCAACTAGAAGTTTGCTCTAATCAGAATTGGTAACATACGTCATTTCAGTGAGAGCTAAATTAGGATTTTATGTAAGAAACTCACTTTGTACATTCTCAGCTGGATCACTGCAAATTCCTTTTGCAGTTACTCTTTAGAACGTGATCCAATCTAAACACAGGCAATGTGTGTCTCCTCAGTGCATTAAAAGAAATGAACTGGAGGTAAATAAAGGGAATAACATGTGGGAGTCATGTAATACAGGTGAGCAAGAGTGTTGTATATGTGTTGGACAGTCCCACAGATGGGACTTAAACATAGAATAAAACAATGAGGTCAGAAAGGTACCCCAAGAGAAGAACAAGACAATTTTAAAAGCTTATCAGGTTCATGAGGTGGGAAATGAAGGCTTGTATGTGAATTTGGAGATGTCCATGCCTGGGAATCTTTGAAACACCCTTATCTTTGGCAGGACATTGCTACTGCTAAACACCAGAGCAATGACCTGCCACAGAGGGTAACATGAGCTGAATGTGGAACTGAGACTGGTATTGGGTTATTTAAGCATGGAACTAGGTATTTGCTTTGTTTTAGTGCCTTTTTAAACTCAAGAGAGCTGGTCCTGTACACTGGACATGAAAGAGCGGGATGACCATCAGAACTGGTATCGCTATCGCTAGTAGATACCAGTGGGATGACCATCAGAACTGGTATCACTAGTAACATGCAATTACTCCCTCTATCCCTCCCCCCAAAATCTGATCCATCACACTGTAAATGTGATTATTCCTACTGAAGCCCTTAGACAAGGAAATTCACAACACCAAGTGCTATACATGCTTTGCTGATATAAAGATGAAAACATTAGAAATGTACAATTGCTGTTAAAATTGTATTTAATATCACATTTCAGTGACTGGAAATTAATTCCAATGCTAACAAATTGATTACAGGGAAAGAAAGCAATCACACTGTCTCATGTATCTGAAGATGACTTAAAAGATCTTTTTCATTCCCAAACCTCATTAAACAATCAGTACATTTATGAGGCAAGTCTGCTGAATGCCTGAAATCCAAATGAGTTTTAAGGTCTTCAATCTGTCCCGTTGAATATTCACAGTATTGACACAAATAAATCCCTTCAGATAAATGAGAGCTTAGGTGCTTGCAATATTCCAGCATACCTGAAAATCCCTTCCCACAGTCATCACAAACATGAGGGAATATTTTGGTGTGCTCAATAGCTACATGCCTGTTGACATTTGTATGCAGCCTGCTCCTAAAGCCGCACACCTGGCACACAAAGAAGTTCTTGCATTTGTCAAAACTGATTTTGTTGATGAGGCTGTACTGGCCACGCTCCTTGTTGTTGTAGCTGTCGCTCAGCTCAATGAGCCGGCACGCATGCTCGTTCACCACGTGGCTGTGCAGATCCTCGGGGTCGTTTGTCTCATGCTCACAGAACTGACACAGGTACTGCTCGTCACAGCTATGCTCCTGGAAGTGCAGGTACAGCTCGCTGCTGGAGGAGAACTGCACATCACACTGCTCACACCAGTAAAGGTGGTCGTTGAAGTGAGTGTCTGCTATGTGCTGACTCAGATTCTCAAATATCACCGTTTTGTAATCGCAGTATTTACAGATGTATGGATCCTCCTCATGTAGTTTTACATGTTCAATGAGCTGCACTTTGCTGGAGAAGCTCTCTTTACAAACTTTACAGACATGAGTGTCTGTACATGTCTTATGCTTCAGGATCATGTGCTGCTTTAGATCAGAGAAATACTTGCTGTTGAACTCACAGAGCTCACACTTGTACAAGCCACTGCTGTTGGCTCTCAGCAAGGGCCATTTCTGTTGAGCTGTGATATTCAAAGCCTGGTTCTTCTCAAAGATTTTACAGGTTTCCAGAGGGATTTCCTCCAGGTCCTCAGCTTCCAGCTTCTCAGGTGACACAGTCTGTGTTTCTATATCGTGAACTTCTACAGCATTCACTTCTGTTGTAGAAATCTCTACAGTCTGGATATCTAGAGGCTTTTCTTCTTCTGTGGGGCTGTCACTGAATATAGGTGAGTCACATAAGTCTCTGCACATTCCATTGTTAGTACCTTTATCTGCAGGAAATACATAAATACAATCTGCAGGAAATACATAATAGAAAGTTGAAAAAAACCCACTACTAAACACCAGTGCCAATTTTTAACTTTTCAGTCAGCTGCAGCAGATTTCAAATGCAAAAATCAGTTATTTTTTCCCTGCCAGACTATGCTGTATTTTCAGCTAACAAAGCAATACCAGAAACTATAAATCCTTCACCTCTTCTGTCGAAGCAAGGAAGTTACATGAAAAGCCAGCAGCTGTGCTCTCCAATCTGCCAGCACCTCAGCTGCAAACACACTGACCTTTACCTTTATCCTTCTTTTTAGGGTCTGTACAGTGCATCCCAGTGTTTGAATGTGCCCCGCTCCAGTGAGAGCTCCCAGCATGCACCGGACTCCCATCATCATCTGTGTCCAGGCTTTGCACAGGACTGTGGAATCTGCCTGCAAAGGGAAGGGAAGCATTTCCTTATCAACCTTTGTCCATACTAGCATCATCCTGATTCCTTGATTTAGTCATCGATCTTATTTACAATTTATTTATTCTGGTTGCATAAATTTATCTGCACATCATAACCTTTATTAAAAAATGAAAAAATAAATACCTTAAAATTATTTCCATACACACAGAGGAAAGACATTGAAAAGACACAACTTAAAAAAATTAAAAACTTCTGGACGTTGCATTTTAAAATATAATACTTTCTAAGACTTCTACAGAATTGTTGGTTAAGTTATTAGAGTGAAAAGAAAAATAGAATATACTTTTCACCCTCTGCTGGGTATTTTATAAAAAGATATTTTGTTTTCCCAGGTACAAGTCAGTGGAACTGCTGGTAAATTCCATCTGAACTCATCAACTGTTACCTAGGTAGTGAGTATTTGAAGCAGTCTAATCACCATTATAAATGTAAAATTGATGGATCTTTTTGTTGTCATTGTTTCTACTTTGAAAACTGTATTTCAATTGTAACAATTAAACAACCTTCCACCAGTCTAAGGCCCATCACATCACAACGATGCTCTGAAATCACCTGCTATACATTGTGTATTCTACTTGCTTCTATGAATAGGAATATGACACACTAAAGAATTGCAGAACAAGACCCCAAAACATAGTCTTACCTCTGTTTATATCTGGCTGTCTCATGGAACAAACACTATAGCAGTGGTCAGAAAAAATTCCACTGTTGTCTATGTATCTGCTTGCACCCGAAGAATCTAAACCAAAACATCAACAAAAAAAGTTTAAATACTAATGTCTTGTTGTAGATACAGATGTATTTCATGTTCATCAAAATTCTCTTCACATTTTTACTTGCTGTTTTGGGAGAATTCTGTGCTGACCTGACAACATTCCTGTTGGGATTTACACCTTCCAGCTGCTGCCCTGATGTTTGGAGTATCACATCTCTGCTCCCACTGAGGACAATGACAATTGCATAGTCCATTCAGTGCTGAACACTTCTGGATACCCCCCATCCCAACTTTTACAGAATTCCTCCCCTCTGTGGAAGCAGAATCACCTTTACTTGTAGCTTCAGCCAATTCCCCCATGTGCAGGGAGTACAGAACAAGCTATTCAGGTGATTGCCTCAAAGTGGCCTAACAAGGGAGCCTGCAGAGTGGGTGCTGCCTATTCATGCCAAGATTTCTTATCCCACCCTTTACATCACCACTTTTCCATGTTGGCACATGTGGTCCCTTCTTGTAAAGTTATTATTCTGAGAAAAAATATTAACTTACTAAAGTGTGCATAACTCAAGCTCTAGACTGACCTGAGTAACGAGAAGGATGTAGAGTCTTCCTTTTCCTCTTTTTAGGATGTTCATTCATTTTGAACAGTCTAAATTAACTGTAAAGTAAAAACATTAAAGAATTAGGCTTGTTAATATCTGGTTTATCTTTCAAGACCTTATGGAACAATACAAGCATTTTGAAGACTTGCATATTAAATACAACAGTTTTTTCCCCCTTCTTGCCCCCCAGCTCATTTTGATACAGGTAAGAACCCATTAAGTGCACACAACTGCTCAAGTCCAGTTTCACATTCCTGCCCTGAAGCAAAAGAAGGTTCACCATAAAAACAGACAGGTCAGAACTCCAAGTACTCCAGCACTCATGATAATCTACAAGCCTGCTCTCCTGCACCCTTGTTGTCAGAGACAGGACATTCTGAGGCAGAGCCCTTCAGAAACAAGTTTTAATGTTAAAAACACTAAAAAAGTCATGCTGTCTTACCAAAAATCCTAGACTCTTCACTATCAGGAAACAGAGCAGCTAAGAAGCTGATGGCTGTACAGCTTCCAAATGTAGTGAATGCATCAGCTCAAGAAGATTTTCACCTATGGAATGACAGCATTTTAAACCACTTAAAACTTTAGCACAAAATAAAACAACCCAGAGAATCAGATACAAGTGATACAAGTACTACAAAGAATGAACGTATGGAAATTGAAGCAAGAAAGCAACGTATGAAGTTGATACTAATTTCGGTTTAGAGCATCAAAATTAGTAAGGTGGATGCACTGGTATATTTCTTTTTCTTTTGTCTCAAGTTAGTCGGCTTTCGCTGCAGTTGGCAGCTCTTGAGAGCAGAAAAATATCTGGAACAAAACAAAAGCTATATATGGGACAAACGGTCTTGAAGAAGGAAATGCTGCAAACAAGGAATGTGATGTGGGTTTCCATAATTGAAGAGCACTTGCGGGCCCAGGATCTTCTGAAGTCAGTGCTATGCACCAGAGGTGAAAAGAAAAAAAAAAGGGCCCTGATCAAGTCAACTATGTTCTCATGAGATTAAGTATTTTCTGAACTAAAACTGTATTTCAAGGGATGGAAAAATCATTGATTTTAACGTTATATCATGATCTAGAAGTATCAGTATCCTCACCGTTTTCTGTGATTGCAAGGGAAGAACCGAGAGCGCACTGACACCGCAAGTCTCACCCCAGGTAACGCGGCTGAAAAGCTCAACCTTTCTCCACGGAGCGGACCGCGGGGCAGTAAGGCGCGTTGTTTTATTCCAGCGGCTTTCCGTGGCCCTGAGCATCGGGATCCAGGCCCTGAGAATCAGGATCCCGATCGGGCCCGGGGCGGCGCGGCCTGCGCAGAGGCTGCACGGGG
>VZRN01002327.1:269-13120 GCA_013397935.1 Dasyornis broadbenti
CCTTCCCTTCCCTTCCCTTCCCTTCCCTTCCCTCTTCCCCTTTCTCTCCTTTTCCCTTCGTTTTTCCCTTTTCCTTTTCCCTTTTCCCTTTCCCTTTCCCTTTCCCCATCAGAGATGCTAAAACCTCCCACAGAATCAACCCTGCAGCTGTGCTGTTCTGCACAAAAATGAATATTCAGAGCAGAAGGAAGGTGGGGATCCATCCAGGCTGAAAAACAGAGATAAATTCCTGGAGCATTTTTAAAATCCAGAGTGATTTCTGTCAGTCAGGGCACAGAGCCCCACAGAGCTCTCATTCCCGGCTGGTTTCACCCCGGTTCACCCAGAATTCTGCATTCTGCTGCTCTGAATCCACCCCAGGCTCTGGGGCGAGGAGTCACCACCCCAGGGAGCGCTTCAGGGCCATTTCCTGACCCTCTCCAAACCCCTTTTCTCCCCCTTTTCCCACCCTGTAAAAGCCCAGCAGTGGGAATCCAGCAGAATTGTGACACTGTTGATCATCTTCCCGTTTTCTTCCAAGATCTGGGAAGCTGCTCGAGCACCACAGGCACCAAATCAGGAAATTAGGAAATCATTTTCTGTCAGGATTTCCCCTCTGGGCCGCAGCGAGGGGTGGTGGGAAGTGGAGGAAGAGGAGGAAGTGGCTCCTGGGCAGCTTTGCCCCTCTTCTTTTCCACCCAGGAGAGATCCAGATGCTCCTGAAGGTTTGGCTGGGAGCTGTGGGGAAAAACCTGTTATCATCAGATCCATGACATAAGGAGCGCGTTAGGAGGGCTGAGGGAGGATTTCCTCCTTAAGCCATTAAATCCTGGAGTAATTGAGGTTGGAGGAGACTTCTGGAGGTCACCTAATCCCAGTGCCCTCCTCCCAAGTGCCTCCTCGGGGCTGCAGGAGCTTGGGCTGGCTGGCACGAAGTCGTGGTGGAGAAAAACCCCTCAGTGAACTCAAACAAGTCAATAAATTCCAGTTCCAGATTTTTCCCAACCTTCCCACAAATGGGAAGCGACGCTGGGAGTTGTGTATATATAGCACGAAAAACCCCGTAGCGTTTCTCCCGAAGACGCTGCCAGTTTTTGGCTAAATATTAATGCACGGAGTTGAAGTCAAACTGAACACACCAAGCAACCCGACTCTGAAGTCTGACTCATTTTGCTTCAAAGCCTTGTCTAAACATCCACCTCCAGCCTCTCAGGGAAGGGTGGGAGCTGTGAAACGACATTTACCACGTTCCAGACAGAGATCTGGGAGTTGTGGGGTGGGCGGGAAGGCTCTGAGCTGAGTTTGGGCGCAGAATCTCTTCAGCTCGGAGAAAAGGGAGTTCAGGGGTTTTACACCTGCATTGACCTCCGTGGGAAAGGGGGGAAAACGGGGGAAAACAGGACACGAAACACCAGGGAATGGCTGGAAAGTGGAAACCAGATTTGGGTTTATAAAGGCAGATTTTGTTTGTAAAACTCTTTTATAAAGAGTGAGGATTTGGGTCCGGTGGCTCCTCGTAGCTCTGTAGGAAAGGAGCTGGAGCGGGTGGATTTGGTGACAAATTCAAGTTTTTGAGGAAGCCCTGAAAGGAAGAAGCGATTTTTCAGGGGAGAGGAAAAAAGAAAGAAAGAAAGAAAAAGACTAACAAGAAAAAAGAATAAACCAATGAAGAGAGAGATGATTTTGGTGTCACAGCACCCCAGCTCCTGCTGCTCCACCTGGGTTTTTTTTTTTCCTTGCAGGAATCTCTCTCCTGCTGCCCGGATCGCAGGGCGCAGGCACAGCCTCCCACATCTGCAGAGCTGAGTTTGGGCACAGAGTCCCTTCAGCTCGGAGAAAATTGGGTTCAGGGGTTGTGCACCTGCATTGACCTCTGTGGAAAATGGGGGAAAATGGGAGAAAATGGGGGAAAATGCGGGAAAATGGGGGAAAATGGGGGAAAATGGGGGAAAACGGGACACAAAACACCAGGGAATGGCTGGAAAGTGGAAACCAGATTTGGGTTTATAAAGAGTGAGGGAAAACCAGATTTGGGCAATCTGTTTTATAAAGGGTGAGGATTTGGGTCTGGTGGCTCCTCGTAGCTCTGTAGGAAAGGAGCTGGAGCGGGTGGATTTGGTGACAAATTCAAGTTTTTGAGGAAGCCCTGAAAGGAAGAAGCGATTTTTCAGGGGAGAGGAAAAAAGAAAGAAAGAAAGAAAAAGACTAACAAGAAAAAAGAATAAACCAATGAAGAGAGAGATGATTTTGGTGTCACAGCACCCCAGCTCCTGCTGCTCCACCTGGGGTTTTTTTTCTTCCTTGCAGGAATCTCTCTCCTGCTGCCCGGATCGCAGGGCGCAGGCACAGCCTCCCACATCCGCGCGGTGCCCGCAGCCATCTGTGGGGAGATTTTAGTCAAGATTAGAGATGCAGCTCATTCCATTAGCCTGGAGCAGAACCGGGAGACTCCAGCCTGGAGACAGCTCCATCCCCATTTCTCCATTAAGCGATTGGTGCAGCTGCTCCCAAGGACAGAGACATTTTCGTGATGAGTTCAATCCCCTCCGCTCTCCTTAGCTCGCCAGAGGGGCAGNAAAAGACTAACAAGAAAAAAGAATAAACCAATGAAGAGAGAGATGATTTTGGTGTCACAGCACCCCAGCTCCTGCTGCTCCACCTGGGGTTTTTTTTCTTCCTTGCAGGAATCTCTCTCCTGCTGCCCGGATCGCAGGGCGCAGGCACAGCCTCCCACATCCGCGCGGTGCCCGCAGCCATCTGTGGGGAGATTTTAGTCAAGATTAGAGATGCAGCTCATTCCATTAGCCTGGAGCAGAACCGGGAGACTCCAGCCTGGAGACAGCTCCATCCCCATTTCTCCATTAAGCGATTGGTGCAGCTGCTCCCAAGGACAGAGACATTTTCGTGATGAGTTCAATCCCCTCCGCTCTCCTTAGCTCGCCAGAGGGGCAGCAAATGAATTGTCCTTTACAAAACCTGACACCAGCCTCGGGTGAGGAGACCAGAACAACTCAGTTTTAATTATTTTTTTAGTACCGTAAATATGAGCGGCTTTAAAATTATTTTTTCACAAGCTGGGTTTCTCTCAGTTATTCCAAAGCACGGTGTAAATTTTGGGGTGAAGCAGCGATTTCCAGAGGGGCACTGGAGCTGCCTGGGAAGGGAAACAGGAGAAGGAAACACAATTTGAGAGTGGAATGGTTTCTGGCTGCTCAGGAAGGGTTAAAAGGACAGGTAGCAGGGAATTTTATTCCCGCAGCAGCGGCAGGGATGGGATCCGTGTGGAATTAGCATAACCCTTGCTATAAATAGATTTATCTGGGCCAGAGCACAGCTCAGCTGTTCTGACCAGAGTCACCTCTGAACAAAGCAGAGCCTCGCTGCTCAGTGCTTCATCCTGGGGCTCACGGGGTGGCTCCTGTCCCAGGAGCAGGGATTTTCCTGACCTTTTCCAGGAGATTGCCCGGGGACGAGGGATGCGGAGCTCAGACAGACCCAACCTCTCCTGTCCGTGCCAGCCAAGCTCCCAGGAGAACCAAAACCCCTTTGGCCTCGTGCTCCCGTGTCCGGGCAGGTGGCACTGACCCCACGGGCTCCCTCCGGGACACCCCAGAGGGGCTCCAGGAGCCCCCCCAAGGCAGCACCCGTGGACTCTGCCCCTTCCCTCCAAACCCAAACTCATCCCAGCTTCTCCTCCCACCCACAGCCCCATCCTGCTCTGCCTGGCCCCTGCCAGGGCCATTCAGTTTTATGATTTATATTGTATTATATTAGGTTATATTATATTACATTACAGAAGAGGCAGTGGGGTGGTGGAAGGACACGAAGATGATGGGTACTTGTCCCTATAAATATTCCCTGGAAAGAGCAGAAGATTTCTGTTGCCCTGACCCTCAATTCCCCTCCAGTTTTTGGAGCAGGAGCTCAGCCAAGATGGAGCCGTGGGTCAGTGCCCATTTTCAATATTATTATTATTATTATTATTGTTATTATTACATTACAGAGGAGGCAGTGGGGTGGTGGAAGGACATGAAAACGATGGATATTTGTGCCTGTAAATATTCCCTGGAAAGAGGGGATGACTTTTAGTTGCCCTGACCCCTGACTCTCAATTTTCCTCCATTTTTTGGAGCAGGACCCTTCCCAAGGTGGAGCTGTGGGTCAGTGCCCACTTTCTGGCTGGTTTTGCTGATTCCCTTTCCCCAGCCCCTTGCAGGTTCAGCCTTTCCCAGTTCTCCCTGGATGTTGTGTTTTCCCAGTTTTCCTGGTTTTCCCGGTTTTCCTGGTTTTCCTGGTTTGTTCTGCTCCCCCTCCCCAGCCCCTCAGCCCATCCTGGCGTTCGGCCTTTCCCAGTTCTCCCTGGAGGCTGTGTTTTCCCGGTGATTTTCAGTTTCCCTGTGTGCCTGAGCAGCATCGTGGGCCTGGAATGTGGGAATGACCCTTTGGATGGCCACGCCAGAGGCTCTGGAGCGCAGATCCAGCCTGCCGGAATATTTTGGCGGCCGAGGGCAGCTGTGGGGTTCGTTCCCCTCCCTCCCTTTGAACGAGGCCTGTGGGGAAATATTCCCGTTGTGAAGCAGCTGGAATGGGATTATCGGGACACAAGGGCTCGTGTGGGGAGGGGAAAAACCCTTCTCAAGCACTGCCAGGCAGAGCTGCTGCTCCCGAGGCTAACGAGGCCTTGGATAATTAAATCAAACATGGCCGGAGCTCCGTTCCGGCGGATGGAGATGCTCCTCCTGCGTTTCTCCCGCTCTCTTGTATTCGCACTGAAGATCCAGGCAGGGAACGTGTGGTTTAGGCAGGGAATGTGTGATTTAGGCAGGGAATGTGTGATTTAGGCAGGGAATGTGTGATTTAGGCAGGGAATGTGTGATTTAGGCAGGGAATGTGTGATTTAGGCAGGGAATGTGTGATTTAGGCAGGGAATGTGTGATTTAGGCAGGGAATGTGTGGTTTCTCCTCAGCCATTTCCCCTCGCTGTGTGTGAACATTTGTTGTTGGATCCGCTCTGGAGCAGCTGCAGGCCTGGGAACATCTGGATTTCTTCCCAGCTCCCTTCTTTTTTGCAAGAAAAAGTTCTTTTCTTCTTGTTCCCAGCTCGGATTTGATGCTCACCTCTCAGTTTGCAACTTTCGGGTTCTGTTTGTCTGCCAGGCAGTGGGAAGGGCGAATTCCCTTCCCTGGAAGTGTCCCAGGCCGGGCTGGACGGGGCTGGGAGCCGCCTGGGATGGCTCCTGGTGTCACTGGTGGAACTGGATGAGCTTTAAGGTCCCTCCCAACCCAAACCTTGCGTCATTCCATGATTTCAAGCCCTGGATGAGGGAATGCAGAGCCGCTTCCCAGGGCAGGGCTGGCCTTTCTCGGAGCTCTGGGAGTGCAGCTTTGCAGGAATTTCTGGGGTTTTCCCCCCATTTTTAGGTCAGCAAAGAAAAAAAACGGTCAAAGTGAGGAGAGGACATGGCCTCAAGTTGTGCCAGCAGAGGTTTGGATCGGATATCAGGGAATATTTTTTCATGGGAATCACTGTAAAATATTGGAATGGGGCAGTGGAGGAGTCACCATCCCTGGGAATGTCCCGTTCCCATTGTCCCCATCCCTGGGAATGTCCCAAATCCTTGTGGATGTGGCCCTTGGGGACGGGGTCTGGTGGGGAATGTGGTGCTGCTTGGGCTTGGACCTTCAGGGCCTTTTCCATCCTTAACGGATCCCACGATTCTGTGAAATTCCAAAGGGATTTTTCCTTTGAAGGCTGTCATGCCATTCCCAGTCGGGTCCAGGTCTCACTGTGAAGCTCAGAAGCCAAAGGGCTCAGTCCCAAAGTGATGGAAGCACAACAAATTCCCACATCTTTCCCTTCCCCAATGGAATATCGCCCATCCCAACGCCGCCTCCTGGAAAGGTTCACTCTGACAAAGCAGCACTTCCCAATACTAAAGCATTCTTTCAGAAAATACATTTTTTTCTCCATAAAATACCATTTTTTCTCCATAAAATGCAATTTTTTCTCCGTAAAATACCTTCTTTCCTCCAGAAAATACTTTTTTTTTTTCCCCTCCAGAAAATACTTGCGTTTCTCCATTAAATACCTTTCTTTTCCTTTTTTTTTCTTTCCCCCGCCTCCAGAAAATTCCCAGCAGCTCCCACACCCTGGGGTCCCCCTCGGATCCTGAGTTTCTCCTGGCCCTGGGATTGCACAAGCAAAGCCTTTGATGTGCGATCCCTCCCCTCAGCCCTGAGTTTCCCAGGAAAAGGAAGCCTTGGATAAACCCCGTCCGTTCTTTCCGGGAGATTTTTCCAGCCTTTCCAGTCAGATTAATCCATCCCTGTATCAGCCAGAGCTCGTAAATAAGCGTTAGCAGAGTTCTTCTCTCAGTTCTTTGTTAGACGGGGAATTAATCTCATTTTGGAGCCGCTGGGGGAATTTTAAAAGCACTTCAGTGCCTGTAGAAGTGGGTGGCTTGGGAAATTTCAGAAAAAAAAACCCCTTCAATCCCATTATCGAGCAGACACAGGCCGGAGCACGGCAAATGGGTTCTGAAAGCAGTGAAAAAGGGAATTTGATTTGGTTCTGCTGGATTCTGCACCAGAACCTTCTGGGGATGGGGAGATACTGAGGGGGAGAGTCACAAAAAAGGCTTGGAATGGGATTTTCAGAGCAGGGACCTGGAGAGGCAAAGGGGTCCAGACACCTGAAAACACTGAGGAACACCTAAAAATGCTGAGGAACACCTAAAACCGTGGAATAACACCTAAAACCCCTGAATAACACCTAAAACTGCTGAATAACACCTAAAAACACTGAGAAACACCTAAAACCACTGAATAACACCTAAAAACACTTGAGGAACACGTGAAAACACTGAGTAATGCCTCAAAACACTGAATAACACCTAAAACCACTGAATAACACCTAAAAACACTTGAGGAAAACCTGAAAACACTGAGTAATGCCTCAAAACACTGAATAACACCTGCAAAGACTGAGGAACTCCTAAAAACTCCAAGTAGCTCTGGGTTTTGGCTGATCTGAGCCAGCCCTGAACACCTAAAAGCGCGGAATAGCTCCGGGGTCTGGCTCATCAAAGTCTGTCCTCGCCCCAAGGTGTTTAAAGGGTCTGTAAAGGCCGAGATAAATCCAACGAAGCAGCGCTGGAGCGAAGGAGAGCGTTGGGTCCTGCCTCCGTCGCTCCTGCGCTGGTGGTTAATTAGAGGAGACGAAACACCAGGCCGGGCTTTGGGCTGTTGTCGCACCCGTGGAAGTTTGCAGGGTTTTTTGGGATGGGGCGAAGGGTGTGGAAAGGGGAAAGGGGTGAAGCAGCGAGGCTGGTGGGGGTGGAAGCGAACGCCTGGGGGGGGGAAAAAAAAAAAAAATCCCAAACCCAGAACATCCCCAAGCCCCAACGTCCTCCAGCCCCGGGTTTGCTTTGTGGTATCCTCGTGAATCAGAGGAGAAGCAGGGAGTGGGAAGAGGCATTTTTGGATCCCAATCCAAAGCCAGCCCCTCTTCCCCCAACCAGCAGCTCCTCCAGGACTTTTGTTTCTTCTGGCAGCGTGAGGAAACCTTTGCAGACGTCGTCCTGGGAGAACGCGCGGCGTAAGAATGGGAGAGGACAGAAATGTGTGCGAGGAAGGAGGAGGAGTAGCTGCTGCTGCGCCCCAAAGCACAGCTTTTTATGGTTTCATTTTTTTTTTTAACCTCAGGAGTTTGATTTCAGGGAGCGCTTTCTGATCCTCAGGGATTCGATGCCTAAAGCGCAGCCCCCTGTAATTCCCAGATTCCTGCGTGGATTCAGGATGAGCACAACCCCCTGTAATTCCCAGATTCCTGTGTGGATTCAGGATGAGCACAACCCCCTGTACTTCCCTGAATCCTGCGTGGATCCAGGACACGATGGGAGCCCGTTTTCCATCCTTTAGGGCACACAGATATCCCAAACACAGCCTCCTGTAATTCCCTGATTCCTGCGTGGATTCAGGATGAGCACAGCCAACTGTAATTCCCTGATTCCCGCGTGGATCCGGGACATGATGGGAGCTCGTTTTCCATCCTTTAGGGCACACAGATATCCCGAACACAGCCTCCTGTAATTCCCTGATTCCTGTGTGGGTCCAGGACACGATAGGAGCTCATTTTCCAACTTTTAGGGCACACAAACATCCCTGACTCCCGAACACAGCCCCCTGTAATTCCCAGATTCCTGCGTGGATTCAGGATGAGCACAGCCCCCTGTAATTCCCAGATTCCTGCATGGATCTGGGACACGATAGGAGCTCATTTTCCAACTTTTAGGGCACACAAACATCCCTGACTCCCGAACAGAGCCCCCTGTAATTCCCAGATTCCTGCATGGATCTGGGACACGATAGGAGCTCATTTTCCATCCTCTAGGGCACACAAACATCCCTGACTCCCGAACACGCTGGATAAGCAGAGCGATCGTTCCCTTCTCTGTCCCCACGGATCAGGAACAACATTTCTCCGAGCTACTCATGCCTTAATCCCGATCTCGCCTCTCCATCCTCGGCGGAGCTGCCACGGGAATGATTTTCCTTGCAGAGGGTGCTGCCTGCGAGTTGTTGCCAGCTTGGAATGGGGGAAAAAAAATCAATTTTCAGTGGTGATAATCAAAGGGCCACGAGCGCTGGGGGAAGATTGGGAGGGCTGGGCACAGCCTGTTCTGGCAGAGAGAAAAAGGGAATTAATCAGCTCCTCCCAAAAACTGGGAACGGCAGGCTGGGCACTTCCCTGGGATCTGGATGGAAGCTGAGGTCAACAGGATTGTTTGGGAGGCCACGCTAATTAAGGGATTATCCAGGGAAAGTGGGGGATGCTGTCCCTGCCTGCAGATAATGGGGCACAGCTCCTGCTGCGCCCGGGGCGGAGATTCCAGCTGGGCCGGGGGAGCTTTAGGGTGGATTTTGGGGCACGGTTCTTCCCCCAGAGGGTGCTGGGGCACCGAGCAGGCTCCCCAGGGCATGGGCACCGCCCCGAGGCTGCGTTTGGACAACGCTCCCAGGCACAGGGAGGGGTCCTGGACAGGGCCAGGATGGTTTTCTGTGCTTATTTGGTGACATTCTGTGATTATTCGATGACATTCTGTGACTATTGGCTGATTCCCTGTGATTATTGGCTGATTCTCTGTGATTATTGGCTGATTCCCTGTGATTATTTGGTGATTTTCTGCGATTATTCGATTATTTCCTGTGATTATTTGGTGACATTCTGTGATTATTGGCTGATTTTTTGCGATTATTCCCTGTGATTCCCTGTGATTACTTGATGACTTTCTGTGACTATTGGGTGATTCTCTGGGATTATTCAATGATTCTGCAGGATTATTTGACGAAGTACTGTGACAATTCAACGATTTTCTGTGATGACTCAAAGATTCCCTGGGATTATTTGATGAAATTCTGGGATTCAAGGACAGGAATTCGGTTTGAAGCTCTGAACCCGAATGCCGGAGGGTCTGGAGCATCGTGCAGGGCTGGTTCGGATCTGCTGGGCAGCACTTCCCAGTAACTCCCAGTATTCCCAGTATGGGATGGGGTTTTTTAATGTCACCTTTACTCTTCTCTTCCACGCTCTGTGGAGACACTTTTTTCCCCGGAAGTTTCGCTCTGGATATCGCCGCCTTCTGGGGTGGAAAGGATTAATTCCACCTGGAAACGCAGGAGCAGACCCTGGCAAAGCAGGGTCAGCTCTTGCGGTGACCAGCGGGAATTTTCTGCTCGATGCCAGCGGGACGGGACGGTCCTAAGTGTCCTTCCTGCTTCCGGACTGGAAATCCGTGAGTCCCCATGGCGTTTTGGAAATCCGTGAATTCCCACGGCGTTTTGGAAATCCGTGAATCCCCAAGGCGTTTTGGAAATCTGTGAATCCCCACGGCGTTTTGGCGTGGATTTGGATGATATTTATCCTCTCAGCGCTCTCCAGTGTCCCTGTTTTACCTGCGCTCAGGGAAGGGCTCGAGCAGGCACCTGAACCTCTGGGAAAGTTGATTTTTTTTTTTTTCCCAAAGATTCCGCAGGGAGAGAGGGAAAACAGGGAAAGCCAGGCTGGGCTCAGGTGCCACAGGGAGCAGCGCCAGTGCCACGTTCCTTGTGCGATCCAGGCTCTTTTTGGGGCTCAGAAGGGGCAAATCTGGGGCTTCTGTTGTTGCCTTTTGCTGGTCACAGGAAGAGGAGCAGACACAGTTAAAGGGATAAAAGGGTTTTAGTTTGGTGCTTTAATAGGATTTTAGGTGCAGAGCTGTTCAAGGCGGAACACGCCGAGACGCACGCTCGTGTAATGCGTGTGCAGTTCCTACGGACTTTGCAAATTAGCATAATTTGTCTGGAATCCCCCAATAAGAAGCTGAATTAATGAAATCACGTTTCTTTGTTTTAAAAAAAATCCCGCCCCTGAAATGAGGCTGGAGCCCAGTTTACAAATGATTTTCCAGAGAGAAGGTTTTGACCTGGGTTGAAAGCTCGAGTTTTTGAGTTCCCCAAAACTTCCCCAGCTTCGCGCTGTTTGGGATGTTTGGCTTCTGTGCCTTGCAGAGCCCCAAACTAAGCCAGAACAGCAGACTGCAAAAAAGACAGGTGTGTAGGCTAAAGGTGCAAGGAATGTAGAAAGGGGGCAGAAAACATAAAAAGGCTACAGAAAATCTATCAAAGGGTATAGAAAATCTATCAAAGGGTATAGGGAATCTATCAAAGGGCACAGAAAAAGAAAAGGCAAAAATTCCCAGGCATCGTCGTGAGCGAGAGCGATCTGGGAATGCCCTGGCTGCCAGGGCTGGGAAATGGGAAATGGGAAATGGGAAATAAGGCCAAGCCCAGCATTTTCAGGCTCAGCTTTGGCAGGGATCGGGAAATCTCGCGGAGCAGGAGGATCCTGGGGTTGGAGCTGAGGGAACACAGCCCCAGTGTGGGGCTCACAGTGCAGCTCCTGTGGTGGCCACCACAAGGGAGGGCATTGTCCCTGTGCCCCCCTGCCCCACGTGCGGGGCCAGGAGCCCTCAATGGGCTCCAGCTCGCCCGGGAGGGGTGGGGGACAGGCAGCAATCGGAGCAGGAGGGTCCCTGTCCCCACAGGGGGATGGCCCACAGCTCTGGGAACAAGGGCTGGAGTGTGAGCGTGGGATTGTGCTGGAGCCAGGGACATCCGTCACCGCCACGGCCCCAGAGGGACATCAGGGACGATCATCCCTGCCATGACCCCAGAGGGACATCTGCCATGGCCCTAGAGGGACACCTGGGACATCCATCCCCACCACGGCCCCAGAGGGACACCTGCCACGGCCCCAGTGGGACACCAGGGACGATCATCCCCACCACGGCCCCAGAGGGACACCTGGGACATCGATCCCCACCACGGCCCCAAAGAGGCACCTGCCGCTACTCCGCCTCCCTCAACGGGACCCTCTCACCATTCCCCACCCTTTTCCCGCTGTTTGGGCTCTGCAGGGGACGAGGAGGGCGTGAGGAGGGAGCAGAGCCAGCCCAGGTGCCCGAGGGGCTCTGGAGCACAGAGTGGCCCAGGAAGCAAAGCCACGGCTCCGTGTGGCTGCCGGGATGCAGGACTGGAGCTGAGGGGCTGCATTCCCGGCTGGAATAAACCAGCAGCTTCGCGGACGGGCCAAAACTCTGCCCCGGAGAGGCAGCGAAAGCGCTTTTCCCCGATTTCCTCCCCTTTGCTCAGCCACCCTTCCCTCCCTGCATCATTTTCCCAGCCCCTTCCTGCCTCGCAGCACGCCCTGGTTTTTTCCAGCGTCTCTGGGCTGTTCCCTGAGATCCCTCGGCATTCCAGTGGAGCTTCCAGGCACGCAGGCTCCGCGTCCCTGCCAAGCTCCGTGTGGGGCAGGGCGGATATTTAGGAATAAAACAAAGCAATAACATCCCAGACTAAACAACATTTCTCACTGCAGCTCTTTCTGCTTGGAAGCAGAAGGGTTTGTTGAAGGTTTTCTGCCTGTGGTGGGGTTTTTTTTCTGAAGGGTTTGAAGGTTTTCTGCCATTGGTGGGGATTTTTTTGAAGGGTTTGTCCGAAGGTTTTCTGCCAGTGCTGGGGTTTTACGGGTTTATCAGAAGGTTTGGTGACATAGGTGAGGTTTTTTTTCTGAAGGGTTTATCAGAAGATTTGCTGCCAGTGTTGGGGGTTTTTTTTGAAGGGTTTGTCCAAAGGTTTTCTGCCATTGGTGGGGATTTTTCTGAAGGTTTGCTGCCAGTGGTGGGATTTTTTTTTTTTTGAAGGATTTATCAGAAGGTTTGCTGCCAGTGGTGGGATTTTTTTTTTTGAAGGGTTTATCAGAAGGTTTGCTGCCGGTGGTGGGGGTTTTTTTTTGAAGGGTTTGTTGAAGGTTTTGTGCCACTGGTGGGTTTAGTTTTTTCCCCCCAGACAACTTTCCAGTGGAATTCCAGCGACTCCCAGCCCTGAGCTCACCCGCCGCTCCACACGGTTACCAGCAAGGAGCAGGGCTGCCCGATTTCCCACAGAACCCGCCTGTTCCTGAAACCAAAACCCACGTTAATCCCTCCCGGTGCCCTCTAATTCGACGTAGACGGGTGACCGGGCCGCGGCCTGCACCTGCGGGCTCAGATTCGCCCCTCGTGGCTGTGATTTCAGGCCCGTCTTCCACATTTCCCGGGCAATTCTGCAATTCCTCAGCCACCCCCGGCCGCTGCGCGTCTGCGCCGCCCTTCTGGCTCTGGATTGACGCCGATATTTGTGGGGGATGCGTGCTCGGGGCCTCGTGCCAGAAGATCCAGCCTGTCTGCTCTCCCTTGCTGGCCAAACGACGGGGTTGAGCATTAATTTGGGATTTTTGGTTTTGGTGTTCTGGTTTTTTTTTTTTTATTTTTATTATTTTTTTCCTTTGGTTT
>VZRN01002327.1:15565-27118 GCA_013397935.1 Dasyornis broadbenti
AGCAGGAACAGGAGCAGGAGCGGGAACAGGAGCAGGAGCAGGAAGAGGAGCAGGAACAGGAGCAGGAACAGGAGCGGGAACAGGAACAGGAACATGAACAGGAGCAGGAGCAGGAGCAGGAGCATCACCCGTGCGGGTTTCCAGCAGAACTCCTCAAATCTAGGTCAGGGTCGGCGCCGTCTGGAGCTGCGTGCCAGCGCCGGGGGGGTGTGAAGGAAAGGCTGGCGATGTTCCGAGCAGCGGAATTCCCGATGTGCTCGGGAGGGTGGCACAGTTGTCATTGAAGTGGCGCTCACGGCCGGGAGTGGCTGCGTTGGCACGGACAGGGAGCGGTGGCTCCGCTGAACCTTCCCCCCCCGAGGTGAGGACTCAGCCCAGGAGTGCCCAGACTCCTTCCCTTGGAACTGGGCATTCCCAGGCGTTTATCCCGGGCTCGGCGGGGATCCGCATCCCAAAGGAGCGGATAAACACGGAGTTTTCCTTTGTGCGAGCTGCGGCCCGCGGGAATTGCGGGAATTGCGGGAATTGCGGGAATCGCCTCCCCCAGCGCAGCCAGGCGGGAGGCAGGGCCGGGACAGGGAGAAAAGGGATAAATGAGCCGGGAATGAGGGAAAGAAAAGGCTGCTTTTCCCAAGAATCCGAAAGGAGAGGATGAACCTGCTCGGGAGCTGGGCAGGGGTGGGGGCAAGGAGGGAGCAGCGGGCTCGGGGCTGGTGCTGGGGCATTTTCCCTGATTTCCAGACCTGGAGCCCTCCAAAGGATGAGAAGAGCAGGATTTCACTCCTCCCGGGGTTTTCCCGTTGATCCACAGGCAGAGAAGTGAAGCCTGGGCCTACTCTGCCATTCTTTTCTCTTTTTTGCTCGTTAGCCTTTATCAGCAACTTCAGGGAGAACCGAAAATTTCCAATTTCCATCTCTGTGTTCTTCACCACCTGCTCTTGGAGAACGCGGTCCTTGTGGGTCCCTTCCAGCTCAGGATATTCTTTAATTCCACGAATTCGCTGCTCTGAAGCAGAATTTCAGCATTCCCGAAGGGGCTGGTCTTCCACCAACATGAATTTTAAACCAGTTTTCCTGATCTTGCTGTTGAGACTTCAAGCCAGGTTCTGCAGAGGATGAGTGGAGGTGTGGAAGAGC
Source organism: Dasyornis broadbenti (assembly GCA_013397935.1). Lineage (NCBI taxonomy): Eukaryota > Metazoa > Chordata > Aves > Passeriformes > Dasyornithidae > Dasyornis > Dasyornis broadbenti. The sequence continues at coordinate 16,703 of VZRN01002327.1, forward strand.
AAGGGCTGAGGATTGGGATTGCTGGGAATGGGATAGGGAAGTCTGATTTGGTTGGGAATTGGAATTGGAATTGGAATTTGCTGGGAAGTGGTGGGTGGTGGCTTTCAGAGCAGCAGGGCTGTGCCTGGCCCATGAGTGGGTGCTGGGGACAACCAGGAAAAAGAGCCTTTTCCCAGTTCCGGGGTGGCTTTTCCAGCAGGAATCCAGTTTCAAACTGGGCCCAGGGCTCAGGGGACTCGGGGTTTTTTTTTTCTCTTTGGAGTTTAACAATTTTAGCCCCATTCTTGGGCCTGAATTTCCTCCCAATCCACAAGCTGCGTGTGAAGCTCGTGAGGCTCCATCCACGCTGTCAAGGAGATTTGGGATCAGGAGTGGCTGGGATTCATGGAGGGAGCTCTCCTCCAGGATTTCCCTTCCTTTCCTTCCCAAATTCCCCTTCCAGCCGAGCTGGGAAGGCTGAGCTGGTCCTTGATGTCATCTCCCAGTTTCGTTCTCCCGAATCCCCTGCTCCTCACCCTCACACACCTGTGGCTGCACCATTCCCGTGCCATTCCCAGCAGGAAAAAGCCGTGGAATCACCGGGAAGCTGCGGCCAGGGCAGGATGTGGTTGCCATGGACACCGTCACCATGGAGCCGTTGCCATGGCGCCGCCTGCTCCCGCTGACAGGGATGCGGAGGGAGCGCATCCTTGGGAAGGAAGGAGGAGAACTGGGGATACCAGAGGGCACGGGAGCTCTCGGATCGATATTTAGGGAGGTTCATCAATTATTCAGAACCACCCAAAAATCTAAAGGGTGGCCTAAAAACCCAGACAGCGGCTTTGACCTCGTTTTACCTCTGAAAACAGTGCCTTGCGGAAGACAAAGATACGGAGGTGGGGCTTAAAATCCCCCAAATTCAGCCCCTTTTCCTTAAAGGAGCGCTTTTATTTGAATTCCTGGAGGAAGCTGGGGCGGTTGGAAGCTGTCAGGGCCCTTGTCAGGCTGCTGGTGGTGCTGGGAGGAGGAGCTGGGCAGGAAATGTTTTGGTTTCGGGCCAAAAGAATGCCCTTTTCGTTTCAGGCAGGGCTCATCTCACTGAGGCAAACATTTCAAATAGAAATCAGTTTCAAATAGAAATCAGTCAGATATAATAATAATAATAATAGTAATAATAACAATAATAATAATAATAATAATAATAATAATAATAATATTTGCACACCTACAGCCCCCAACTCTCTGAGCATTTTGCCACTGCTGTTTATGAAATCATTTATGAAACAAGCAGAATAATTAATCCTTCCCTCTCCTGCGAGAGTGGGAAGGATTAATTATTCTCAGTTTTTAATGGCATTAATGGGGCTCAGGGATGGTGGTGAAGCTCTTGTGAATGCTGGAACCACCCAGAACAGGATCCAGGAGCTCTGGAAATTCCATGGAAATCCCTCTGTCCCTGATTGAGGGAGACCCCGAGCATCCCTGCAGTGCCACGTCCTGTAGGGCCCCGAGCAGCCTGATTTGGGATCAGCCGGGCTCCAGATGCTCCAAGGGGGGATAAATCACATTTCCTGGGATCTGAGCATTCCAGGGGCTCCCTTCCAACCGCATCAGCCTCACGCAGCCGCCTGTCCCCGGCCATGGAAGCTGCTCCTGTCACTGCCAGACACGGATCTGCTGTTTCCCTGCAGCTGGCAGTCGTTCCTGCTGCTGCTCACGGTTCGGGTTCATTCCCCCGGGAATTCCTGGTGGAAGGGGGAGTTTTTTTTTAGGAATTCCCCGCTCAGGTGTTGATGGGGCACAGCACGAGGTACAGCAGCTCTGCCTTGAGTGTGATGCTCCTGATTTAGGATCCATCCAAGGGGAGAGATTTGGATGCTGGGAACAGCTGGGAACAGCTGGATCGCAGGTGGGGCTCCACCATCCCTCCTTTCCTTCTGGGAGAGGCTTTTATGGGAGCACAGGAGTTTGTAGGGCAGCGGTGACACCCTGGAGGAGCGGGAGAGCCACAGATCCGCCGGAGCCGGAGCTGGCAGCGGCGCAGGGAGAGCCAGGGAAGCTCTCCAGAAATGTTCCCGCTCCTGCTGCAGGGATCTCTTCCCACTGACTGCCCCGGGAGCTGGCTGGGATCCCGTGGGTCCGGCTGGGATGAGCTCACTGCGAGCTGGGAGGGGCTGGGGCTGCACTGGGGGGACTTGGGAAAGGAAAAAACCCCAAGGATCTTTGGGAAGAAAAAACCTCCAAGGGGCTTTGGGAAGGGGAAACCTCCAAGGTGCTTTTTAGGTGCAGCTCGAGGTGGTGCCTGGGAGAGGTTTTGTGTAGAAATGTGTATCATTCTCTGAATAATTTTCTATATGGTTTCCTGAATAATTTTCTGTATAATTCTAAGTAAAAATGCTCATTTTAGGGACAAATGAACCCTCCCTGCACCCTTTAACCCTCTCTAATCTGCAGGAACCCCCTGTGTTTTCCTGGCCATAAAACCCCTCTGTCTCTGTGTTATTGTGCCTGAGTCTCCCTGCCTGAAAAGTGAGGAAAACCAAGGAAAATCAAGGAAAACCAAGGGCACGGTGAATTAAATCAGCTCTGGGAGCTGTTTGAGTGTGAGTGTCTGCTTTTGGAGCACTTCCGAGAGGGAATTTCACTCTGCGTGGTTGCCAGAGGTAACTGAGTGATTTCAGCTCACGTTATTGCTTTTGAATCCCTTTTTTTCCCTTTTGGGGTTGGGTTTGTGCCGCGCTCCCCGCGGCACACCCACGTGGTGGTGCTGGTGGTGGCAGGGAACAAAGGAACACCGAGCAAAGCGTGGCCACGGGGAAAAAGGAAAAGCAGGAAAATGCAGCCAGGCCCCTCCGGGAATGCCTGCTGATGGCTTCGTGCCTCAGCTGTGGCTGGGATTATTTAATATAATCGTATAAACAGGAGGTTATCTGAGATGAGAATGTAAACAGGAGGTTCTTTAATGCTGAGTTTATCCGTGGAATCCGTGGCTGTGCTCACCTGAGCAGAGGTGGATTCCTCATGGAATGCTCACAGTCTCCCTGGGAAGCTGCTGTTGATCCATTCAGGGATGCAGGCTCGGCTGATCCCAGCTCTGTGAGGTCTGATCATCGCTCCAGCCCCTGCCCAGCTCTTTGCGAGGCTGTACAGGAGCAGGAGGTGATGAAAATCCAAATTAAAAGAGGTTTTGTGGCTGTCCCATCCCAGTTCCTCACTGGAATATTTTCCCTTGGGTTCTGTCCATCCTCCTCTCCAGGCACAGCCCATAAAATCCAGTTCTGGGCTCCCCCACAGCCACAGCCTCAGCCAGTGCTGCCACCAGCTCCATCTCCATCCGTTTTCCAGGGATCCTTGACCTGGATCACTTTTGGGATGCACAGTGGGGCTGCCACCAGCTCCATCTCCATCCGTTTTCCAGGGATCCTTGACCTGGATCCCTGCTGGGATGCAGCTGGTTGGGATCCTGGCTGGAGCTGGGAGCGAGCCAGAGGAGGCACAAGGCAAATCCTGTTCTGGGAGCCTGCAGAGCTCCTCATTCCCATCCCCACGGGATGGAAAAATGCTCCTGGTGAGATTCGGGTCACGCTCGGTGGATTTTGGCCATTTCCGAGCGGCTGCTCCGAAGGACAAAGTGAAATTGCTGCTTTCTCCGGGCAAGGAAACCCGAGCCTCATCCCTTTGGCAGGAAGGGCTCCAGCAGCTGAGGCCAGGGATTGTTTTCCCGACGGAAGAAGGGCTGGCAGAGCCCCAGCAGGAAGAGCAGAGCACCAGGAAACGCGCGGGGCACGCGGCCAGGAATCGCCTCCAGCTGCTCCGGGGCTGCCCAGCCCTTGGGACGTCGCTTTTTTTGGGGTGAAAAGATCCAATTCTTGGCAAGGCTGGATTCCTGCAGCTGGGAGAGGCTGTGCCGAGCATCCCTGAGCGCACGGATTCCCGTGGGATGGGTGGGGATGGGATTCCTCCGGGATGGATGGAGCAGTGCTGAGGTGGCATTACTCATCCCCGGGGAGTCATTCCAGGTCCTCATCCTGCTTGTGTAACTCCCGGGCTTTGCCTTTCATCTCTGACACGGCAGTGGGAGGATTTAAATTTGGGAACGGAGCTGGCGCAGGCTCAGCTCGGGAGCGGTGGCACTGGAACTGTGATTCCTCTCGGGAAAAGCGGGAGCAGGGCGCTCTGGAATTGCATCAGTGAGCAGGAGAAGGACATTTTGAAAGGCCCAGAACCAGAGATGGAGCTTGAAGGGTGGGAAATCAGGTGTTAATGAGGCCCTGAGATGCAGAAGGAAAAATCCCTGACCAACAGGATCAGGTGTGTGGGAAAAGACGCGACATGGGAGGAGTTGGGATCGAGCATTGGGGTCCTTTTGCCTCCCTCTTCCAGCTGATCCCAAAGGGATGCGGGGCTGCACTGCCCCAGCCCCATCTCAGCCTCAGAATTCACCTTCCCAAAGACTTCCTTTGCACATAAAACTGTACCTGGAGAGGATGGATAAATATAAATAAATCCACCTTTTCTTCCCAGAACTCCCTTACAGCCAATTCAATCCCTGGGATCGCCATCCCTGAATTAAAACACTTTGGAACCTTTTCCATCGAGCCCACACCCCAAAGTGAAGTTGAAATTCCGTGCCCTCTTGGCCCCAGGCCTTTGTGTTCACCCCTCGGCAGATCCCGGCCCCAAAATGCCTCCCTCCTCCACAGATTCCAAATTTATCTGCTCCTTTCCACGATAAAAACGGGGAGTAAATTATGGATGCTCTCCCACCTCCTGGCAGGAAATCTGCTGCCAGGCTGCGGATCCAACAATGGCTGCTCCTGCTTCCCTGGAAAGAAAAGCATCCCCACAAAAACCAGCCCTTCTCCCTTTTTTTCGAAGCCGGTTTTTATGTCCGGCTATCGGCAGCACGAGGAAGCCGAGCGGAAAAATCGGATCTGGCAGCGGGAGCGCGATGCGTGAAGGCACACGACTCCCAGAGCCGGGAACAAAAATAGCTGGGAGAGGGGAAAAAGCCTGGAAAGAGCCTCTGGAATGATTCCTTTTCTTTCAAAAAGCTTTGCCCCCGGCACAGAAATGCTGCCATCCGTGTGGGGAGGCCATATGGGAGGCGGGAGGGTGGGAGCGCTGCATTATTCCAGGGAAAAACTCCCTTTTTTTGGCTGCGTTTCCAAAGGGCTGCTGGTGGCAGATCGATGGTGGGCAGAGCTCTGGGCACGGGGCCGGCTGGGCTCAGCCTGGGCCACCAGGGATTCATTTCCCAGGGAGTTCAGGGCTCTGCTGGAAGGAAAGAGAAGGGATGACCCGGCACTTTTTCCCTTTGCTGGAGAATACTCTTGTCACTGTAGTCACCCAGAGGCTCAGAGTTAGCACAAACCCTGACGGTTCCTTCAGGAATTTTCTCAATTCCTTCTGGGATGTGTCCTGTCCTTTTCCTGAGAGTGAGGTCAGTTCATGTCCCTCCAAACCCCGTCCCTCCCCTGCTGTCCCTGCAGCTGGCACACGTTCGGGGCTGGAATTTTTCAGGAATATTTCGGGAGCCAACCTTTTAAACGAGAGTAAAATTTAGATTTCGTATCTGTGCTGCGGGGAGGCGGTGGGAGGCTGACCCCATCTCCATTCTGAGGATCATTCCCAATGATCCCCAGAATTTTATAAAATTCATGTGGAGTATTTCAGGAACCAGCCTTTTAAATGATGATCCCACAGGCTTAAGGCGCTCCCTGAGTAAAATTTAGATTTCGTATCTGTGCTGCGGGGAGGCGGTGGGAGGCCGCCCCCATTCCCAGGTGTGTGGGTAAAGGAACCAGTGCCCAGGGAGCCCTCTCAGCCTGGCAGGGCTCTGGCCTCCCAAAAACCATTCCATAACCACATTCCCGACTCTGGGAACGCCTCCTGCCCGTGGCTGATGTCGTGTTGGTGTTTCACTCGGAGAGGGAGGCCTGGTGGCCTTGGCAGCTGGGCCCTGCCAGCCCTCGCTGTCGCCGCTGCCCAGTGGCGTGGAAAGGAAGCAGATCCCACAGTCCTGGGGCGCATTTATCCCGATCCAAGCGAAGCTCCGCGCACGTGGAGGAGCCTGGGGGGGTTCAGGGGCCCAAGGGCCGCCCTGGAGGCCCAAGGTTCCTGCTGGAGTGGTGGTTCCTGGGGTTTAAAGGACAGAATTCAGCACTTCAGACACAGGCACGGCCTGGGAATGGCGTTTGGTGGTGCTTTCCTTGTTCCAGGAATTTGTGCCTGATGGGAATGGATGGCTGAGGTGGAGCAGTGCTTATCCCCGTGCCGATTAGCACTGCTGTTAATTAATGTTGCCCTCAGAGTCAGAACAAAGCCTCTCAAGGAGTTTGCTGGGGGTGTCTGCCCAGCCCACCCAAATTCCTCCCCGGTGCTGACAGGAGATGGAATCATTCCCTGTGGAACTCATTCCCGAGGAGGTGTGAGCCTTCTCCTGAGCGATCCAGCCCTGGGATCACACAGGAAACTCCGGCAGGAAACATCCCAGTGGGAATAGCGAGTCCCTCCTCGTGTCCACACAGCCCTCAGCCCCTCTGATCCTCCTCACCACTTCCTGGCCTCCTCCCCACTCATTCCAAGCCATCCATTAACGACTTCTCATTGCTGATTAATGATTCATCATTGCTAATTAATGATTCCTCATTGCTAATCAATGATTCCTCGTTGCTGTTTTGCTGCAGGGCGACCATCGATGAGGTGGAAACAGATGTGGTGGAGATCGAGGCGAAGCTCGACAAGGTGAGGGCAGTTCATGGTCTGGGGGTGCTGAGTGAGTCCCTGGGCAGGAATGAGGTCCCTCTGAGTGTGCCCTGGAATCAGAGCCCATGTCCAGCTGTGGAATTGGTGTTTGACACTCCAGGCTCATCCCTCCAGGTCTCCCCAGGAATCAGAGCCCATGTCCAGCTGTGGAATTGGTGTTTGACACTCCAGGCTCATCCCTCCAGGTCTCCCCTGGAATCAGAGCCCATGTCCAGCTGTGGAATTGGTGTTTGACACTCCAGGCTCGTCCCTCCAGGTCTCCCCTGGAATCAGAGCCCATGTCCAGCTGTGGAATTGGTGTTTGACACTTCAGGCTCGTCCCCAGGCCTGGGAGCTGGGACAGGAGCCCCAGGCAGGCTCTGCTGGTGCACATCGGCCTCCTCGCTCTGCTGCCGGTCCAGGGGCTGCCCCTGCCTTGGGAAGCCCTGTCAGCACCGCCTGTCCCCTCTCCAGCCCCTGCCCCGGCCCCTGTGTGGGGTGGGAGGCGTTTGACGCCCTCACGGCACTCGCAGGGACCCCAGGGCCACGTTCCAGCTGCTGGATGTGCCCGGTGTTCAGCCAGGCTGTGCCACAGCCGGGATGTGGCACTGGGAATGCCCCCTCAGCACCAGTTTGGCCATTTGGCTCTCAGGCTGGCGACTCTTGTTGCCCGGTTTGGGTCTCAGTTTGTGACTCAAAGTGGCTTTTCCACCCCCGCTCCTCCTCGCCTGAGACCTTGTTGCTGTTTCTAAACAAAAATAGAAACGAAGGCGAGGAGCCAGAGGAGCTGCTGGCTTTTTATCCGTGAGATTCCCCCAGCCAGCCAGGGATAAAACTCTGCAGTCTGCTGGAGAAATGAGCTGTGCTGGAGCCACAGGCCCCAGGCAAGGCTGTGTCCTATAAAACCCATTCCCTCACCAGGCTGCGGAAGGGCTTTGTCTGCGCTGGTGGCACTGGGGAAAGCTGCACAGGGATTGAAATTCTCTGTTTCCCTCTAAAGGCAGAGCAGGGGTGGAAACGGCTCTGATTCTCCCAGCAGGGAGGTGATTTGGGGTGCCAGGAACAACCCTGGAGCTGGAAGCACGAGAGGCCCTGTCAGCCTGGGGCCAGAGCAGGTGCGGCTGGGATTGCAGCTGGAGAAAAACTGGAGCTCAAATTAATTTCTCTGAGGGTAACTCCGGACCAGATTCAATCATTCCCACTCCTATAAAACAGCCTGGGATGGCCTCTCCTGTGTGGGATGCCCAGGGCAGCCTTTCCAGTTGGTCAGGGGGACCCCAAGAGCTGCCAGGACTGGTTCCTACAGAAAACTGCCAAAGCCTGACGCTTTCTTCTGCCTTTTCCTGTGCCCGTGAACACTTTTAAATGAATTTCTGGCCTTTTAATCCCTGTTTAACTGGAGGTGAAGGGCTGTAGCAATGATTCAGCCGGAGATTTCCCTCATTTGATCCCATCTCCACTGCTCCCCTTGGGATCGGGGTGGTGCTGGCTGGCTCCGAGCTCCTGGGGACGCAGCCTGGGAGCTGCCACGTCGCAGGAGAGGTTGGATCTCCTTGCCAGAGGCTGGATTTCCTTCCAGAGGCTCCTTCCAAAGCCCGAGTGCACGTCTGGGCTCCAGATGGGACAGGAACTGCAGCTGTTTGCTTTCCTTCCCCGGCTTCGGAGGGGATCTCGGAGCTGCTGGAATTGCAGGGCCAGGGGAGGGCTGGAGGTGTGGACGGACCACGTGTGGCTGCAGATATTTTGATTTATACACTCTGTAGTTATACACATTTTTGTTCATACACTCGGCATTTATACACGTTTTATTGACACACTCTGTATTTATACTCATTTTTACTCATACACTCTGTATTTATACACATTTTATTTATACACTCACATCTTCTCAGCCATGTTTTCTTTCACAGAGCTCGTTCTGCAGGGCAGACACACAGAGCAGACCCCAAAAGAGACCCCAAAACAGACCCCAAAGCCTCGGGGCTGCCAGAACAGAACAAATCCCGATCCCCCAAACAGCCCACAGGGCTTTGGTAGCCAACCCAAGCAGAGAGCTCCTCATTCCCAGCCTGTAGGTGAGGCTGGTTGACAGGAAAAAATCCCATTTTTCATGAGGAAGACGAATATCCCAAAAAGTTGCTGGGTTTTGAGGATGTAAAACGTTGGTTTCCATTATCAGCAGCAAATTTTCCACTGAATTCGAGAGGCCAGAAAGGGGGATGAGGTAAAACAAACAAAACCAAACAAAATCCAACCAACCTCCAAAAAACGTCAAGTTTTTTCTCAGCGGGCAGCCCTTGCTGCTGCAGATCTCCCGGGCCTTTGTGGGTTTATCTGGAAGTTGTTTAACACAGCCTGGTACAAGTAACCCCGGAGTAAGCCCGGTGTAACCCGGGAGTAACCGCGGTGCTGTCCCGTGTCCCCGTGCAGCTGGTGAAGCTGTGCAGCAGCATGATCGAGGCGGGCAAGGTCTACATCACCACCAACAAGCACTTTGTGAGCGGCGTGCGCGACCTGTCCCAGCAGTGCAAGAAGGATGAGATGATCTCGGTGAGGCGCTGGGCACGGCCGGGGCTGGGGGCTGCTCGCATCCCTGGATTTGGCTCAGGGAGGGCTGGGGGCTGCTCGGATCCCAGGGAGGGCTGGGGGCTGCTCGGATCCCTGGGAGGGCTGGGGGCTGCTCGCATCCCTGGATTTGGCTCCGGGGGGGCTGGGGGCTGCTCGGATCCCTGGGAGGGCTGGGGGCTGCTCGCATCCCTGGATTTGGCTCCGGGGGGGCTGGGGGCTGCTCGGATCCCTGGGAGGGCTGGGGGCTGCTCGCATCCCTGGATTTGGCTCAGGGAGGGCTGGGGGCTGCTCGCATCCCTGGATTTGGCTCGGATCTGTGGATTTGGCTCAAGGAGGGCTGGGGCCTGCTCAGATCCCTGGTTCTGCTCAGATCCTGGTTCCGCTCAGATCCTGGTTCTGCTCAGATGCCTGGGCCTGCTCAGGTCCCTGGTTCCGCTCAGGTCCCTGGTTCCGCTCAGGTCCCTGGTTCCGCTCAGATCCCTGGTTCTGCTCAGATCCCTGGGCCTGCTCAGATCCTGGTTCCGCTCAGATCCCTGGGTCTGCTCACATCCCTGGTTCTGCTCACATCCTGGTTCTGCTCACATCCCTGGTTCTGCTCAGATCCCTGGGGCCCACTCAGATCCCTGCTTTTTGGGATGGATCATTAATCCCAGCCCCTTACGCTGCTGAAGCAGCCCTTGAATATGGGATTTTATTTCTGGAGGGATGCAAGGCATCTCTGATAACTCCAAGCTGGCAGGGCAGAGGGAGATCCAGGCTCTGCAGACAGATCAGGCTTTGCAGGAGGCCCAGGACTGGCAAGGTGGCTGGGATCTCAGCAGGTCGGGATCTCAGCAGGTCTGGATCTCAGCAGGTGGGGATCTCAGCAGGTGGGGATCTCAGCAGCCTGGGATCTCAGCAGGTCGGGATCTCAGCAGGCTGGGATCTCAGCAGGTCAGGATCTCAGCAGGTCGGGATCTCAGCAGGTCAGGATCTCAGCAGGTGGGGATCTCAGCAGCCTGGGATCTCAGCAGGTCGGGATCTCAGCAGGCTGGGATCTCAGCAGGTGGGGATCTCAGGAGGCTGGGATCTCAGCAGGTCGGGATCTCAGCAGGCTGGGATCTCAGCAGGTGGGGATCTCAG
>VZRN01002327.1:39458-49752 GCA_013397935.1 Dasyornis broadbenti
TTTACGCCTCAGAATATTCCCTTCCTCTGGCACCTTTACTCCTCAGAATAATCCTTTCCTCTGGCATCTTTATTCCTCAAAATATTCCCTTCCTCTGGCACCTTTATTCCTCAAAATATTCCCTTCCTCTGGCACCTTTATTCCTCAGAATATTCCCTCCCTCTGGCACCTTTACTCCTCAGAATAATCCCTTCCTCTGGCACCTTTATTCCTCAAAATATTCCCTTCCTCTGGCACCTTTATTCCTCAGAATATTCCCTCCCTCTGGCACCTTTACTCCTCAAAATAATCCCTTCCTCTGGCACCTTTACTCCTCAAAATAATCCCTTCCTCTGGCACCTTTATTCCTCAGAATATTCCTTCCCTCTGGCACCTTTATCCCCCAGAATTTGCTGCTCTGGGTTTTCGCTAAAAGCACCACGAAGGCCTGGCCTGGCATGGTGGAGTTGTCATTTTAAAGCCCAGTTTTGAGGGAGTTTGGTTTCACCCTCATTGGGAGTGTTAAAATACGATTTTTAAAGCCAGGTTGAAGTGGTTTCCCCCTCATGAAAGATGTTTAAATAAGATTTTTAATTCCCTCTTTGGTGCTCAGTGGTGGCTCAGGGTTCAGCGTTGCAGCGGCAACAACCCCAGGCTGATTTTTGGAGCTTGAGTGGGTTTGGTTTCACCCTCGTGAAAGGTGTTAAAATATGATTTTTAAAGCCCGGTTTTAAGTGGCTTCCCCCTCATGAAAGATGTTAAAATAAGATTTTAATTCCCTGCTCGGTGCCCAGTTGTGGTTCTGAGTTCAGCACTGCAACCCCAGGCTGATTTTTTGGAGCTGAGTTTGGTTTCACCCTCATTAGAGGTGTTAAAGTAACATTTTTAAATCCCGGTTTTGAGCGAGTTTGGTCAGTGAAAGGTGTTAAAATGAGATTTTAGTTCCTTTTGTGACGCTCAGCTGTGGCTCAGGGTTCAGCATTGCAGTGACAACAACCCCAGGCTGGTTTTTTGGTGCCTGGAGGGTTTGGGGGGATGGATCCACATCTGGCAGCACTCCCAGGGATCGATATTCCCCCTCGGAAGGGATCAGAGTGGCCTCTAATGCTCCCTCGGGAATGTCAGAATCCATGAAAAGGGAACGGAACCAGCTCTGAGAGCTGAGGAGTGACATTCCCTGGGAATGGCCTGGGAATTCTTCCATTGCCGAAGCGCTCTGAGGGCGGGGTGAATCCATTTGTGACCCCTCAGGAATATCATAATCCATGAAAAGGGAACGGAACCAGCTCTGAGAGCTGAGGAGTGACATTCCCTGGGAATGGCCTGGGAATTCTTCCATTGCCGAAGCGCTCTGAGGGCGGGGTGAATCCATTTGTGACCCCTCAGAAACGTCTTAATCCCGGGAATGGAAATGGAACCAGGTCTGAGAGCTGAGGAGTGGCATTCCCTGGGAATGGCCTGGGCATTTTCCTGTGGATGAAGAGCTCCGAGGGAAGGGTGAATCCATTTGTGATCCCTCAGGAACGGCGGATTCCATGAAATGGAAACGTAACCACATTGGAAAGCTGAGGAGTGACATTCCCGGGAATGGTGTGGGCATTTTCCCGTGGATGAAGGGAAAGTCCCTCTGAGGGCGGGGTGAATCCATTTGTGACCCCTCAGAAACGTCTTAATCCCGGGAATGGAAATGGAACCAGGTCTGAGAGCTGAGGAGTGGCATTCCCAGGAATGGCCTGGGCATTTTCTCGTTGATGGCGAATCCATTTGTGACCCCTCAGGAATATCATAATCCATGAAATGGGAATGGAACCAGCTCTGAGAGCTGAGCAGTGGCATTCCCTGGGAATGGCCTGGGAATTCTTCCATTGCTGAAGCGCTCTGAGGGCGGGGTGAAGCCATTTGTGACCCCTCAGGAATATCATAATCCATGAAAAGGGAACGGAACCAGCTCTGAGAGCTGAGGAGTGGCATTCCCTGGGAATGGCCTGGGCATTTTCTCGTTGATGGCGAATCCATTTGTGACCCCTCAGGAATATCATAATCCATGAAATGGGAATGGAACCAGCTCTGAGAGCTGAGCAGTGGCATTCCCTGGGAATGGCCTGGGAATTCTTCCATTGCTGAAGCGCTCTGAGGGCGGGGTGAAGCCATTTGTGACCCCTCAGGAATATCATAATCCATGAAAAGGGAACGGAACCAGCTCTGAGAGCTGAGGAGTGGCATTCCCTGGGAATGGGCTGAAGCGCTCTGAGGGCGGGGTGAAGCCATTTGTGACCCCTCAGGAATATCATAATCCATGAAATGGGAACGGAACCAGCTCTGAGAGCTGAGGAGTGGCATTCCCTGGGAATGGCCTGGGCATTTTCTCGTTGATGGCGAATCCATTTGTGACCCCTCAGCTCCCCGGGGAGCCATGGCTCCATCCCAGGGAACGTGGAAAATCTCTCCAGGTGGGGCTTTTCCCTTCGACCTGACTGCACCAGCAGGGAAGGAAGGTCCCACGAGGGAGAAGGAGCCACGAATCCCCTCAGGATCCAAAGCCCAGAGCCTGGAAGGGCCCTGAACATCCTCACTGCAGTTTAGGATTTAAATCTTCCTTCCTGGAACGTCCTGAGCTGCTCTGCAGCCCCTCCTCCCTGCGGGATGGACCAGGGCACTCTGCAGCTGCCCGAAGGGAGCAGAGCCTGGATTTAAACAGAAACCTTCAAGCTGAGCCCACAAACCCTGGACATTTTGGAGATTGGAAAAATTCTGGGAAAATGTGGAGATTGTTGTGCTGAATGGGCGTGGTGGCACAAACACCTTTATTTCCTGATTAGTGTCTTCCCAAGCAGCGAAGGCACAATGGACAGGGAGGAAATTTTGGTTAAATATACATTTTTGAGGTGTTTTTTGTGATTTTGAAGGCAGGGAATCCAATTGTCCTCGGGCAGCTTTCTGAGAGCCGTGCTCAGGAGGAAGCGGTCCGTGGCATTTTGGTTGCCGATTGTTTTAATTGAAAGAAATCCAGTGGGAAAGCAAAACCCAGCACAAATCTGATTTCTTCTGATGCTGTGATTTAGGGAATCTGGGAAACACAGAGCTGGGAATTTCTCACAGTGGGGAATGAGGAGGGAAAGGGGAATGTTTCGAGCAGCCCTTGCTCACAGGTCCTGGTTTTCCTGAATCCTTCCACTGCATCGAAAGTGAGGGGTCAGTGGGAGATTTTAGACTGGGAATTATGGAAAAATTCCTCACGGAAAGGGTCCTCAGGCATCGGAACAGGCGGAATCCCCATCCCTGGAGCACCCAGAAAATGTGTGGATGTGGCCTTTGGGGACAAGGTTTGGTGGTGACCACAGCAGTGCTGGGTTCATGTCTGGAAGTGACGATTTTGGGGAGCTTTCCCAACTTTAAACCCACGATTTTAAGGACACAGGGCTGTGAAAAATCTCCATTCCAGCCTCATTCCCGGCGTGGAGCAGTTTGGGAATCACCGGAGGGCTCTGCGCCTCGCTGAGCCCAGCTGGTGGCCACCAAGCCGGGGCCATCTGGCCCTTCCAGCGCCCATTCCCAGCTGGAATAGCTCTCCAAAGGGTGGCTCCGCTCCAGGACCCTTGCAGCACCGATTCCCAGCTGGAATCGCTGCTGAGGGGTCACAAATGGATCCCTGGCTCCGCTCTAGGATCCTTCCAGCGCCCATTCCCAGCTGGAATGGCTGGAATCGCTGCCCAAGGTTGGCTCTGGTGTAGGACCGTTCCAACGCCGATTCCCAGCTGGAATCGCTGCTGAGGGGTCACAAATGGATCCCTGGCTCTGCTCTAGGATCCTTGCAGCGCCGATTCCCAGCTGGAATCGCTGCTGAGGGGTCACAAATGGATCCCTGGCTCCGCTCTAGGATCCTTCCAGCGCCCATTCCCAGCTGGAATCGCTCCCCAAGGGTGGCTCCGCTCCAGGATCCTTGCAGCCGCACAATCCCGGCTCTGTGGGGTCCCCGGGAGCTCATCCCGCTGTCCCTGGGCTCGGTTCCTGCCTCTCCCCTCTCCCCCGGCAGCTGTATGCTAATTAGCCCGGCCCCGCGCTAATTAGCCCGCCTCGGAGCTGGTCGCCGCTCCACAGGAGGGCGAGCAGGTGGTCCTTGGGGGCCACCGCGCGTCCTTTGCCGGTCCCCGCTCGGAGCCAGCGCCAGCGCTTCCCAGAAAGGAGGAGGAGTGAAGGGGAAGGGATTTCTTTGGAAATCCCTCCTTCCCTGGCAGCCCCCGGGGAGATGCTGCTCTGAGAGAGAGAGGAGAGAGGAGGGAGAGGACGCGGAGCCGCTCCTGCTCTCCGGGAGAAGCGGCAGAGCCTCGCTCCTTCCCGACCATGAAGATTTTCGGCAGGCTGGAATATCTCCTGGTGAGGAGGATCCCGCGGGGATGGCTGCCGAGGAAGTTCAGGGCTCTCTTTAAGGTTGTGGCCGCGGGACTTTGCTGGTGGGACCCAAAGCCAGGCTCGGCTTTGTCCCAGGTTTATCCCCGGCTTTGGGAAAGCTCCGGGGCAGGGAACAGCTCAGGGAGAGCCTCTGGCGTCGGGAAAACCGGGAAACAAAAGGGTCTGGGAGTGGGGTTTGGCCGGGAGGAGGGAGAGCTGCCGGGGCAGAGCTCTGCTCGAATTCCGGCTGGGATTGTCCATGGAATTCACAGCGAGGGCAAAGCGTGGAATTTCGGCACCGGAATGGAACACGTGAGCGGTGTGTGCGTGTGAGGGGGATGTGCGCATCGGTAGGGAACGGGAATATTCCCTGGAATTGTTTCGTTCGGAATCCAGCAGCCAAACCGGGCGCGATTCCCGATCCTCCGCCGGGAGAAGTTCCTTTCCGTGGCTGGCGCTGTAAATAACGCAGGGAGAGGGGGAATGATGTCACCGCTCAATACTGAGCGGTATCGATCCCCCGGAGGGGACACTTTGGGATAAAAGCCTTTGTCTTCCCGGAGGGAAAGCGTTCCCTGTGCTGCTGCTCGTCCTAAGTGCTATCGGTTGAAAGAAAAGGAGAAAATCGTAATAAAATAACGTGGAGCTTTGCTGCTAAGAAACGGGGTTTTTTTATTTTTAACATCTAAACCCAGCCGAACTGAAATGATTGCCTGCCCGTGCCTGCTGAGCTTTGGTGGTGTTTTCTGTCTGTAAAAATCAAAGAATTGCAGAAAAAAATTCAGTTTTCTTCAGCGTTATTTCCACCTGGGGTGGAGAACTGAGGGAAGGACGGGATGGAGAACTGAGGGAATGACGGAATGGAGAACTGAGGGAATGACGGGATGGAGAACTGAGGGAATGACGGAATAAATCACCGAGGGAAGAATGCTGCAGCTTCCCAGGGAGTTTCAGGGAGAATCCCTATTGCCACAGAGGTTGCTTATTTTAAAGGCTTTTAAGGAGGTGTTGGTGTTTTAGAGCGAGGTTGTATCTGTTTTCACCCAGATCGTGCTTTTCGGGATGGGAATGAGCCTCTAAGTGAGACCTTCCCTTTCCAGTGGGCAAGGAAGGCTCCTTTTCCTTAGGAAATTCCCTCTCCCAAAGATCCCAGGCTGACGTGGGGCAGCTTCGCTCTCCACATTAAATCTGTTCACCGCAGCCGGAGGGGTTTTTAATTTCATTTTCTTCGCACGAGGAAGACTTTTGCACGGAATGCTCATTCCGGAGGGCAACTGGAGGAGCTTCTCTGGGTCTGTGCTGGAAGCAATCCCTGATCCCAACACAGAACTGGACAGGGAATTTCCTGGCTGGGCCATGGGGCCACCTTCAAACAGGATTTCCTCCTTTTTTATAATCTCTTCTCCTTGTTAATTCTTTCCCGAGCCCATCTGTGCCCGTGCCGGGTTTTTCATTCCCATTTTCTGCTTCAAAAGCCTCCCCCCTTTAATGTCCTTTTCCCCCCGTCCCTCTGGATGTGTCCCTGGGAACGTGTCCCTGCATCGCTGCTCCCGTGGAAAGCATGGGGAGGCCATTCCCGACGGGATCTCGGGGAATTCGGGGTGACAGGGACAGGATCCCTGCCATTTCCTGGGAGCCACGGAGGGGACGGGAAGCGGAGATGGCAGGGATTTGGTGTCTGGTTTGGGAAGGTGTCAGGTTTATTGGAGCAGAGTGTGATCCCACGTGGCACTGCTGTGGCTGTTTGGAGCCAAATCCAGCTGCAAATCCAACAAATCCCAGTCCTGGGAAGCCTTTCCCCTGTCAGGAATTTGTTCCCGGTGCTACGTGCAGAGTTAACGAATCAGAACCCAAACTCCCTGGTTCCTGCGCCTTGGGGTGATGGGGACAATTCAGGAAAAGGTTGTTGATTAAAATTCTGAATTCAAATCGAGCAGGGAAAGGAGGAAGAGGGAGAAGAGGTTTCCCACTGCATTCCTTGTGGGAATCCCACCGGAGCAGAGCTGCTGCTGTGCCAGCCAGGACCCTTCCTTTATTCCCCAGAATAATCCCAATTTCCTGTCAGTCAATCCAACAGATGCAGGGACTGTTCTTGTCATTTTTCCAGGGATTTGTCCTCTTTGCCGTGGCTGTGGAGAGAGAACTCCGTGCCTGGGCCGGGGCAGGAGTTGGGTGTGGGAATCCCGGAGTTTGAGCTCACTCTGGAGCGCTGGAATTTTCGCAATTTGTTGCAGTTTCACCTTTCCCTGAGCCACTTCTGTCCATCCCCCTTTTGGCTGAGGACACAAAAATTCAACTGATTGTGGGGATAAATCCTGGATTTTCCTCTCCCCTTCCCTTTGTTTGTATTAAATCATGATTCTAAGTAGAACGACAGCTGGAAATTTGTGCTGTAGTTGTAGCGAAGGGCCGAGGGGTGGATTTTGTGTGATTTGGTTTTTTTTATCTCGTGTTGTGATGTTATTTGTGGGTTTGATATCGGGAACTTTTTTTTTTTTCTTCTTCTTTCCTTTCTCTTTAGTTTCGTTGTTGTTTTGGGTTTTTTGTTATTGGAAGTGAAAACGATGTGTTGAATGTGGATTTTAACGGTTCATTTGTGTCTCGGTGCTCCCCATGGCAAAGATTTCAGGTGAAATCCAGCAGAGGGAAATGGGATGGAGCGAAGAGTCCTTGAGGCTCTGGGGGTACTGGGCAGACTGGTCCTGCTCCCTGGATCCATCCCTGATTTCCAAATCCAGCTCCAGGGACGGCTCTGCCCGCTCCGTGTCCCCTCGGGAGCTCCGCCGGTGGCACTGGAGTCGCTCAGGACTCCAACCAGCAGAAAAACGAGCAGGATTTGGCCTGGGCACCTTCCTGGAGTCGCCCGAGGTGTGTGGGTGTGGGTGGAGCACCCCGACACCGCAGGGCCGAGCTCTTCCCGATCCCCGGGCTCCGGCTGCTCCAGCTCCAGCAGCTCCAGGGCAGAGCTGCCGCAAATCCGGGCTCAGCCAGGTTCAGCCCGCACCTGGCTTGGCCCCACTGGTTTGTACCGGGTTTACTGGTGCCGTGGGCGGCCCATCTGCTCCTCCTGCCCCCCTCAGCGTGGATTTCTCCTCCTCCTCACCCCTCTGGATGGCAATGGCTGAAGGAGCCGGGAGCTTGGATTTGCCCTGATTTTTTTTTTTTTTTTTTTTTTTTACNATTGGGATTTGCCCTAGTTTTTTTTTTTTTTTTTGTTTTTACCCTCGCCCTGATTTTTGCCGGCTCCCCAAAGCGAGGCGCGGCTCGGAACGGGCGTTTCTGTGTGGTAGCCTCGCTGTGCGTTTGGGGTGCTCGCGTTGTTTATCCCGAGCGCCTGCAGATCCCAGTGGGTGCAGATTCCCATCAAACGCCCGCCGTTGTCACTTTGGAGCAGCCCCACGAAAATCGAACCTCTGCGAGTCAGAGGAAACTCCCCCCGGCCTTTGTCTGCAACATTCCCACGAAAGATCCACCCCGCCGTGGCAGGAAAATTCAGAAGTTTCGGAGCAGAAAGCCCTGAACTGGGTGCCCTGCAGCGCTTTCCAGGCTCTGATGGAGCGTCCTGACTTTCTGGGGTTTGTCTCCACCCCATCCCGTTGGATCTGCTCCCGGATCAGCGTCATTCCCATCCCGACACCTCCCAGGCACGTTGGAAATAACTCATCCTAACGAGAGCTGAGCTCCTGTTGCCAGGCAACCGAGCATCACCGGGGGCTGATGTGATGCCTAAAATCAGCCTTAACTAAAACAGAGGCTAGACGAGGTTAAGAGAATAAAAAGCAGTTAATTATACATTTATTTATTATTTTTTTTATTAACTAATGTATTATTTCGGATTTACATATACAATGTATTTATGGAAGGCCTTCAGGTGCATTTAGGGCGCTCACAGCCCAGCCAGGGCCTACACCCAAAACGGACGGCGGCTCCCGGCTGTTCCACACTTTATCATTTGCATGTCGAGGGTGAATCCTCCAATTCCAGCTCCAGGTGATGGAGCCAGTCACTCCAAGTTTGCTGTTTCCATGTCCCGGGGCCTGAGACGCTGAGGGGTCCTTGAGGCTGGGGCTCAGAGAGGAATGGTTTTGTCTGAAAACGAGAGAAGAGCAGCTCAGCACCGCTGTGCAGCCTGGAGTTGTGCACTGAGGAGGGACAGCGTTGCAGATCCGTGGAAAACACAGAAGTTAAAATCGTGAGGCATCAGATGCCGAGCCAGGAAAGGCACGGAAAGGGTCTGGGAACCCTTGGAATGTTTGTGCTGGAGAGAGGGAAACGTGGGGAGAGGAATCGGTGAGCGGAGGCAGCGTGCCCCGGGCGAGAGGGGCCGCGGTTTCGCTTTCCTGACCTACTTTCTCCTGGGAATGAGGCGGAAAATTCCCCAGGGATGCGGATGCCATGCTGGAGAGCAGCTGCTCTTCGCTCTGCTCCATGTCCTGCTCCCCAGCTGTCAGAATCCATGGAGTCTGCCTGCGGAATCGGTGCCGGATCAGCTCTGGCTGGTGGCGCAGCGCGGGGAGGTGGCATCTGGAGACAGCTCAGAGCTGGCACTGACGGAAATCTCGGCCCCTCTGGAAATCTCCCCTTTTCCGGGTGTGGAAACGAACCCAGACCCTGGGCTTTGGGTTCGTCCTGGCTGCTGGCAGGGCACAGCGGTGGCAGCAGCGCTGGGGCCTCGCTCAGCCACTGGAAAGCACCCTTGATTTATTTCCCGGCCCAAATATTGGGAATTCTCGGTGCTCCTGATGAGAGTGAGCCCAAACCCTGGGTTTCGGCCACTGAAAACACCCCGGCTTTATTTCCTGATGCAAATATTGGGCATTTTCGATGCTCCTGGTGAGAAATGAACCCAAGCTCTGGAGTTTGGGTTCGTCCTGGCTGCTCGCAGGGCACAGCGGTGGCAGCAGCGCTGGGGCCTCGCTCAGCACTGAAAACACCCCTTGGTTTATTTCCCGATCCGAATATTGGGAATTCTCAGCGCTCCTGATGAGAAATTCCCTGCTTTTCTCCTTATCAGCTGCCAGGGGAGGGAAATGCAGCATGGCCAGAGCTTCACTGCAAAAACAGGGATAAATCTTTTTGCTGGGATGGGAATAACCCATGGCAGGGGTGTGCTGGGGCTGACAGCTCCGACCGTTGGGATTTTGGGAGATTTCCTCTCTCTTTGATGTTTTCGTGGAGCATCTCCGCCCTGGTCCCAGAAATGCAGCCCTGCCCTGCCAGAGCCTGAGTCTCTTCCGTTTTCCCAGGACTTCTCCTACGATGACTCCAAGGTGGAGTTCAACGTGGACGCCCCGAACGGGGTGGTGATGGAGGGGTACCTGTTCAAGAGAGCCAGCAACGCCTTCAAGACGTGGAACAGGTGAGGAGCGCCCGGGACTGCGGCTGCGCTTCGGCCGGCGCAAAGCCCCGCGCTCGCCCGCTCCGGCCGGGACCGTGCCATCCCTGGAGGGTTCTGAGCTCGGAGCTGAAGCGAGAGCGGCGCAGGCGAGGTCGGGGTGAGGAGGTTCTGCGTTTTCAGTGCTCTCCGTGGTGGGAGAGCGGCGCGGATCCTCCCAGGGAAGGGACGGCCCCGTGCAGCTCCCAGGGCAGCTTCTAGACGTGGAAATACAGATAGAAACGTACAGAAGTATCTGTAAATACGGATATTAAAAAGATTTTTTAAATGTATAAAAATGTACAGAAACGTATTTAAGCAGAGATAAAGATATAATATATATATACCAAAATATGTAAATATATTAAAAATGTACAGAAACGTATTTAAGCAGAGATAAAGATATAAAATATATATACCAAAATATGTATATATATTAAAAAATGTATAGAAACGTATTTAAGCAGAGATAAAGATATAAAATATATATACCATAATATATAAATATATATAGAAATGTAGAGAAAGTTATTTGAGCATAGATAAAGATAT
>VZRN01002327.1:49915-78457 GCA_013397935.1 Dasyornis broadbenti
TATATAAATATATATAGAAATGTATAGAAATGTATTTAAGCAGAGATAAAGATATAAAATACATATACCAAACTATAGAAATATATATAGAAATGTATAGAAATGTATTTAAGCATGGATAAAGATAAAAATCTATATACCATAATATATAAATATATATAAAAATGTATACAAATATGCATTAAAATATATAAATATAGATATAAATAGCTGTATAAATAGATATATATCTATATAAATAGCTATATAACTGCATTTATAGCAGTTTAGAGAAATTTATAATAACTTATATATATTTGTAATAATTTATCAAGATTCCACCTGAGAGCTCCCTGCCTCCTCTGCCTCCTGCCCTTCCAGGAGCCTCGGGAGCTGCTGGAGCCCTGCTGTGCTCGGGCTTTGCCAGAAAGAAATCAAATCAATTCTGTTCGTATGAGTTGGATAAATACGAGTAGAAATAAATTTAAATATAAAGAATAGAGGTAAATTATATTCGTACGGATTTAATAAATATAAATAAGGAAAACAGAAATGCAAACACAAAGAATATGAATAAATTATATTGATATAATAAATAGAAATCTAAAGAAACATTAATAGAAATACAAATACAAAGAATACGAAAAAATTATATTAATATAATAAATAAATTAAATGCTTCAATGAACTGTTTACGGGATGCACAGAAACTGCCTGTGTTTGCGTGGAAAAAAAGGCTTGGAATTATTAGGGATTTCTGAAGGGGTTGGACGAGCAATTCCTTCTCTTTGGAGCGTCCCCTGGCGCTGAGGAGATTCCAGGGAAATTTCACATCATTCCCTGTCCCCGGCAGGGAAGGAGGAGCAGCTCCAGGGCAGGGCTGTGGCGAGGGCTCTGAGCTGGATTTTTCTCAACCTCTCAGAATTCCCGGCTACAATGGCCCCGGGATGGGCTGCAGGATCCCGGGGAAAAACGGGGCAGTGTAATCCTGAAGTCAGAATAATCGTAAAAAGCCAAAGTCATAAATAATCAAAGTCATTCAAGTCAAAGTAATAACAGTCAAAGTAATAACAAAAAGTTTAAAAAAAAATTAAATCATTAAATAATCATTTTAATCATAAAGGCGTCATTTTAAATAATAAAATCATAGTTTTTAATCATAAAGGCATGGTTTTAATCATTTTCCAGGTGTGTCCCTTCTATCCTTATCCAAGGAGTGAAGGAGGAGCGGCTCCAGGGCAGGGCTGGGGTTCAGGGCTGGATTTTTCCCAGCCTTTCAGAATTCCCTGGATGGGCATTCCTAAGCAAAATCCAGCCTCGATCCACGGCCGCTTCCACCGAGGCCGCGTGCGGGGCGGGATGTGATCCCAGAACGTGCCAGGTTACCCAAGACCTTGGATGTTGTGAGGGAGAGGAGCAGTTCCAGGCAAATCCTTCCTCCTGGAAGCTGCCTGTGAGTGCACGGATCCCTCCCGGAGGGAGCACAGCCCTCGGAGGCGTCCTGCTCTTCCTGACCTCTGAGCAACATCCGTGCCGAGGCTCCAGGCTTTTTCCCTGCCCCCGAATCCCAGGTTTTTTCCCCCCGGAATCCTCCCCCGGCGCAGTCACACGCCGGCAGCAGCTCTGTCCCTGTCCCCGTTGCCACCCACGCCCCGCCATTCCCAGCCATTCCCAGCCGTTCCCGAGCCCACTCCGCGCCTCCCCCTCACAAAATCCCAGAATATCCCGGCTTGGGAACGCGCCCGCGAGGAGCTGCGCACCAGCTCCGAGCGCTGCCGAGCGCCCTCAGCTCATCCCAGGGATGGGTGGGACAGCCTCCCCTCGCCTGGATTCTCCCATTTCTCCCCAGATCCGTCAAATCCTCGTGCTGCCTTTTACCTGGTTCATATTCCAGCCGTGACGAAAGGCACGGAACTCCTCATTTTCCGGTCTCATCTCATTTTCCCTCTTTTGCTTTTTTCCTTTTTTTTGCCAGCAGAGCGTGTAATCCATGAATAGCAGCCCTGACTCTCTGTGCTCTGGCATTCCCAGGTTTTCTTCCTGCTGGGAATGCTGGCCGTGGCTTCCTTTGCTTTCCCTGATCAGGCTGATAAATTTAACAATTTTTTGCAGATATCTATTTTTTTTATACATATATGTTGGAATTATGAGGGATTTCTGAAGGGATTGGATAAGCAATTCCTCCTCTTTGAAGCTGCCCCTGGTGCTGAGGAGATTCCAGGCAAATTTCCACATCATTCCTTATTTTCGGAGCAATTTTTCAGTGGGGGTAGAAGTGAGAAGTCCCTGCTGTGCCCCGGGAGAAGCTGGGGTTTTCCCGTGTCCTGATCCGTGTCCGTGTGTCTGTCTCCCTCAGGAGGTGGTTTTCCATCCAGAACAGCCAGCTGGTCTACCAGAAGAAGCTAAAGGTCAGTGAGGCCACACCGGGCGATTAAGCAAGGGGTTAATTAATTAACCAAGAGATTAATTAACCCGCTGCCCTGGTGGCCTGGGGGCTCCTGCAGGGAATGGGGTGGCAGGAGCAGGGAGGGGATTGGGATCACCAGGACGCAAGGCCACGACTGAGGAAGAAGTGGCAGCAAATGGCAGTTAAACCCCGTTATTTTTAAATCATAAACCATTGTTTATTTGGATTCGATCCTTGAATCGTGATTCAGATTCCATCTTCCTGCTCGGGGCAGGAAGCTGGGGAGGTGCCCAGCAGAGCTGGCACTTGGTGGCTGTGATCCCACAAAAAACCCCTTCCCGCTGCCCTGGAGTTACCTGGGGTGGGTCTGGCTCTGCTCTCTCCATGCTCAGCTCGGGCAGGAGCTTGGGGGATTTGGGAAGGAGGGAGTTTGGCTGGCTTGGGGAAGAGTTTGGAGGGTTTGGGAAGTATTTTGGAGGGGTTGGACAGGAGGGAGTTTGGAGAGTTTGGGAAGAATTTTGGAGGGGTTGGGAAGGAGGAAGTTTGGAGGATTTGGGAAAGGATGGAGTTTGGAGGGTTTGGGAAGAAATTAGGAGGGTTTGGAAAGGATGGAGTTTGGAGGATTCGGGAGGAATTTTGAAGAATTTGGGAGGAATTTTGCAGGATTTGGGCAGGAGGGAGATGGGAGGATTTGGGAAGAATTTTGGAGAATTTGGGAAGGAGGGAGTTTGGAGGATTTGGGAAGAGTTTTGAAGGATTTGGGAAGAATTTTGCAGGGTTTGGGCAGGAGTTTGCAGTGTTTGGGAAAGGAGGGAGTTTTTAGGGTCTGGGCAGGAGTTTGGAGGGTTTGGGAAGCTGGGATTTTGCAGGGTCTGGGCAGGAGTTTCCCGGTCGTGCCCCAGCCCCAGGCACCCCACAGCCGCTCTGTGCCCCCCAGGACGTGCTGACGGTGGTGGTGGAGGACCTGAGGCTGTGCACGGTCAAACCCTGCGAGGACATCGAGAGGAGGTTCTGCTTCGAGGTCGTGTCCCCCACCAAGTGAGTCCCCGGGGGGCTCAGGAGATGGGATTGGAGCAGGATTGTTCCCTTCTGGCCGGGAGATGCCATGGCCTCCACCCAGAGTCTCTGGGAAGCTCCTCAGCATCGGCAGAAACTGGATTTGATGGTGGAATTAGAAATTATAATCAATAGATAATGCTCCGTTCTGGAAGGCCCAGCTTTTGAAAACAGCTTCCAGACCTGCCTGGAGGGTCTGGAGAGGGAACACCCCAGGCTGTCCAGCTGCGTGGGGTTAGTTTTTCCCTGGAATATTTGGAGTGAGACCACCCTGGGCTCTCCAACCTTGTACGGATAATTTTTGCCTCAGTTTTGGGGAGGGAACACCCCAGGCTCTCCAACCTTTACGTTTTTTTTTCCCCCCTTCTCTGCCTCCATTGCAATGTCTGTGCCGAGGATGGAAGGAAACAACCTCGCCCCAAGCATCCCCTGTGTCCCTTGCTCTTCCCATCCCATTCCCTGATTTTTCTAATTTTTGCCTGGAATGTTTGGAGAGGGAACACCCTGGGCTGTCCAACCTTTAGGGTGAATTTTTGCCCCTTCTCTGCCTCCATTGCGATGTCTGTGCCGAGGATGAAAGGGAACAACCTTGCCCCAAGCATCCCCGTGGCTCCTCCCACGCCATTCCCTGTTTTCCAGGAGCTGCATGCTGCAGGCCGACTCGGAGAAGCTGCGCCAGGCCTGGATCCAGGCTGTCCAAGCCAGCATCGCCTCTGCCTACCGGGAGAGCCCCGACAGCTACTACATCGAGGTGAGGGGGAATCCGTGGCAAATCCAGAATTCCCTTCTTCCATCAGCCCTGGAGTGCTGCTCTCCAGGAGTTTCCCAGGAATTACCTGGATGATTTCCTGCTCTTCCCCGCAGAGGCTGGACAGAACGGCCTCGCCCTCCACCAGCAGCATCGACTCGGCCACGGATTCGCGGGAGCGCGGCGGGAAAGGGGAGAGCATCCTGCAGAGGGTGCAGAGCATTCCCGGGAATGACCAGTGCTGCGACTGCGGGCAGCCGGATCCGCGCTGGGCCAGCATCAACCTGGGCATCCTGCTCTGCATCGAGTGCTCCGGAATCCACAGGTGCTGATCCCGGGAAAACGGGCAGGGATGGGCTGCGGGATCCTGGGCAAAGTGGCTGAGCTGGAGTTGCAGCTGCTGCAACGTTTGTGCCGATGGATTCCGTAGGAATTGTCCCCGTGCGTTGGGGTATGCACTGCACCCCCTGCTTCAGCCACATCTGCCTGGGGAGATCATTCAGAACGGGGCTGATCTTGTTGGAAAAGTTGGGATTTTTATGGCAATGTCATAATTTGGGATTTTCCCTCTGGGCTGCACAGGAGCCTGGGTGTTCACTGCTCCAAGGTCCGGTCCCTCACGCTGGATTCCTGGGAGCCCGAGCTGCTGAAGGTGAGTGGTGGCTTGGAACAGCCAGGGATTAATGCCGGGCACGGAGGGATTCCAGCCTGGAAGGAGAGAATTCCTGCCCTGAGGGTTGGAATTCCTCTCCCGAGCATTTAATTCCCTCCCTGTTGATTGGCAGCTGATGTGCGAGCTGGGCAACAGCACCATGAACCAGATCTACGAGGGGCAGTGCGAGGAGCTGGGGCTGAAGAAACCCACGGCAGGGAGCTCCAGGTGAGCTGGGGCACACCTGGATCCTGGGAGAGACAAGCAAGCCCAAAATCCATGGAAAGGCGGGTCCAGAGGGCTCCAAATGCACGCACAGATCCTGGGGAATCCCCAAAATCCATGGAAAGGCAGAGCTCAGAGAGCTCCAAATGCCTCAGGTACCCCCAGCTTTTCCCACCGAGGTCAGTGGGGCATTGGAATGCGCTTGGGAGCCAGGAATTGCAGGATTTCCCCTGCCTTGAGACCTCCCAGGCACCTGGAACCCCTGGGGGTGCCTGGGCCTGAACATCTCATCCCACTCTCGTTCCCACTCTCATCCCACTCTCAACCACCCCCTGCAATTTTTGGTCATGCTCTGAAACAGGAGACATCCTGACGTTGGAGAAATATGAATTTGAGGCCTCAGGTGGCCAAAATGCGTCAGACATTTTGAAGTTGGAGAAACCCCAATTTTAGGCCTCAGGTGGCCTAAACGCCCCAGACATCCTGAAGTTTGAGAAATATGAATTTTAGGCCTCAGGTGGCCAAAACGCCCCAGACATTTTGACGTTTGAGAAACATGAATTTGAGGCCTCAGGTGGCCTAAACGCCCCAGACATTTTGACATTGGAGAAACCCCAGTTTTAGGCCTCAGGTGGCCTAAACGCCCCAGAGCAGCAGCTCCATCCCCTGGTGGCTGCTTTGGCCAAACCCTCCAAATGTGTGCTCCCATCTCGGTGCCGTTCCCCCCCGCAGGCAGGACAAGGAGGCCTGGATCAAGGTGAAATACGTGGAGAAGAAATTCCTGAAGAAGCTGCCGGGCGGGGAGGCGCTGGCCGAGAGCGAGCGCAAGCCGCGGCGCTGGTGCGTGAAGAAGTGCCAGAGGCACAACAGCGGCTCCAGAGCCCCCCCGGCCCGCAGGAAGTACCGCCAGGACACCGGCAACGCCTCCCCGGCCATGCTGTCCTCAGGTGGGCACCCCTGGCTCCCCTCTCCGTGTCCCCAGTCCCTGGGAGTCCTCCTGGAGCAGCCCCGGCCTCTTCCAGGACCCTCCCGGAAAAATGTCGTGGCACAGATTGTGCCCGTTCCAAGTCTTCAAAGCCATTTTCTGAGGTTTTCCAGCTCGCCCCTGTGTCCCCTCTCCATGTCCCCAATCCCTGGGAATGCCCCCGGAGCATTCCACAGCTCCTGGCAAAATGGTGTGGCACAAACCGTGCTCTTTAAAAGCCTTTGAAGCCATTTCCCAATGTTTTCCAGCTTCCCTTGTGTCTCCAATCCCTGGGAATGCTCCTGGAGCAGCCCCAGCCCCTTCCAGGACCTGCTGCAGCTCCTAGAAAAATGTTCTGGCACAAACCGTGCTCTTCAAAGCCATTTTCCAAGGTTTTCCAGCTGCCCCTGTGTCCCCTCCCGGTGTCCCCAATCCCTGGAAATGCCCCCGGAGCAGCTCCGGCCCCTTCCAGGACCCTCCTGGAACAATGGTCTGGCCCAAAGCCTGGTTTTAAAAGCCTTCAATGCCAATTCCTAAGGTTTTCCAGCTGCCCCTGTGTCCCCTCCCATGTCCCCAATATCCCTGGGAGCGCCCATGGAGCAGCCCTGGCCTCTTCCACAGCTCCTGGGGAAATGTCCTGGCGCAAACCGCGCTCCTTAAAGCCATTTCCTGTCGTTTTCCAGCAGCTCAGGGAGGTTCCCGTGGCCAAAGGGGGTCACCAGGGTGACCCAGGGATTTCCAAGCTCGCTTTGTGCATTTGCTTTGTATTCCGGATTCCTGCATTTTGTAGATTTTAAATCCTTTCGCTTTTACCCGCCTGGGCTGGAAGAGAGGCCCGGCTCAGGAAGGTTCTGGCTGCTCTGGGATGACTTTGGGCAGCAATTTGTGATATTTTGGTTGCTCAGGAAGGGTTTTGGCTGCTCTGGGATGACTTTAGGCTGCAGTCTGTGATATTTTGGTTGCTCAGGAAGGGCTCTGGCTGCTCTCAGAGCTCTGGGATGACTTTGGTCAGAAATTCGTGATGTTTTGGTTGCTCAAGAAGGGTTGGGGCTGCTCCCAGAGCTCTGGGAAGACTTTGGACAGAAATTTATGGTATTTTAGTTGCTTAAGAAGGGCTCTGGCTGCTCCAGGTGCTCCAGGATGACTTTGGGCAGCAATTTGTGGTATTTTGGTTGCTCAGGAAGGGTTTTGGCTGCTCTGGGATGACTTTGATCAGCAATTTGTGCTATTTTGGTTTCTCAGGAAGGGTTGGGGCTGCTCCCAGAGCTCCGGGATGACTTTGGGCAGAATCTTGTGGTATTTTGGTTGCTCAGGAAGGGTTTTGGCTGCTCTGGGATGACTTTGATCAGCAGTTTGTGCTATTCTGGGGTGTGCAAACCCAGCTGGGGAGCCATCTCATTTTCTGGGTGTTAATTCCCGATTTCCTGTGTGCAGCAGCAGCCACCCTGGAGAGGAAATTCCGCCGGGATTCCCTGTTCTGCCCGGACGAGCTGGACTCGCTCTTCTCCTACTTCGACACCGGGGCTGGCTCCGGCCCTCGCAGTAAGTGCCAGGAAGGGCTCCTGCCTCGAGCTCCCAGCACTCCCAGGGCACAGCCCCAGAGCCAAGGGGTCCCAGCAGAGGGTCAGCATTCCAAATATTCCAGCAGAGGGTCGGCATTCCAATTATTCCAGCAGAGGGTCGGCATTCCAATTATTCCAGCAGAGGGTCGGCATTCCAAATATTCCAGCAGAGGGTCGACATTCCAAATACTGCAGCAGAGGGCTGAGCGCCCCGTTCTCGCTCTTTTACTGCACCTATTTTAATGCGCCGCTGCCACTTGGCTTTCTGGTGGATGGGGATTTTTTTCCCCCCAGCATCTTTTACTCCCAGATCATGCATTCCATTGGCTTTTTTTAATTTTAATTTTTTTTTTTTTTTTCAAATTCTGCTTTTCATTTTGGCTTTTAATTTTTTTTTTTAGCCGAGTCTCGCTGCGGATGATTTTTTTTTTTCCCTCTCTCTCTCTCTTTTTTTTTTTTTTTTTCCTGTTTGTGCCAATGAACTCCCCTCCACCTTCCTCTAGGTGCCAGCCACATCTCTGTGCAGCCCCCGCTGGCAGGTGGCCCTTGGAGTGGGCTGGGTCCCGCTGGGTCCCTCCTGGACGGAGGTAAGGTGACGCTCTGGCAGCCAGCAGCACAAGAGACACCCAAATTTCGCTCGTTTTACCCCAAAATCCCGAGGCAGGGATGGATTCCTGCTCAGCAATTCCAGCCCCTTGGCTGGGGCAGGCTTTCCACAGGCAGAATTCCTCCTAAGTTTTCTGCCATTCCCTTTAAAAGAATAAATTCCTCAGAGGATCTGATACCGGCCAGGTGGGATCTCAGATAGGAAGTTGATTTATTTTATTTATTTCGTGTTCTGCATCCCAAAGTTTTTGGGGTCCACCATCATCCTTAGCTCAGGAGTTACTCAGACTTCCCGGCTCAGTTGCTTGTTCTCGCAGGAATTCACAAGGAAAATTTGTAGTCCTGAGCTCAGCACAGCGGAAACTCCCAGGTTTTCCTCCATGTCCACGTTATCCCTTGGAATCACGGAAAAAGGTGCTTTAGGGCTTGTCTGAATCAGGGCTCAAAGGGCTGCTCCGGTTTTGAGGAATTTCGTGCTTTTCAGCCACAAAAGCAATGGGAAGTGCAGGATTTCAGAATCCCTCAGATCCCTGAGCCTCATCTCGCTCCTGGAGTAGAAAATAGCAAATCCCCCAGAGCGAAAATAGCAAATCCCCCAGAGGGAAAATAGCAATTTTCTCACTGAGCAGTGAGAACAGCGCTGGGAATGTGCTGGATCCGTATCCATGTGCCACGAGGCAGATCCTCCCTGCTGGTTCTGCTGGGAATGTGCAGCGGAGCCACGCGGCCTCGCTGCAGTCACGTTTTCCTCCCTCCCTGCCCAGGCCGTGCGTTTGCTTTCTATAAAAACCAGCAGCGGCTCCAAAAAAAGCCACTCGTGCTCCAGGCCACTTGGAACCTTTCCTGTTGTGGCTTCGTTCCCTCCCCTGCCTGGAGGATTCCTCGTGAGCCAGGATTTCGGGAGCGTTCCTGGACAGCCTGATCTCTCTCCGAGACTTTGTTCTGGGCAGTTCAGCAGCCCCTGGAGTTCAGGATTCCGGTTCTGCCAGGGATTCCCAGGCTCAGCTCTGCGGTTCTCTTTGCACAGAGCACTCGGCTGCTTTAGGAACATTTTTCCAGGCTTGTTTTCCTTGCTGATCCCAGTGGGTTGGGGACAGGGCATGGGGATTGATCCTCTGTAGTTCGGGGGGATGGACGCTCCCAGGCTTTGCGGTCACTGGGAAGTTCAAAGCAGCGAGGAGGTGAATCCAGAGAGGAGGTGAATCCAGAGAGGAGGTGAATCCAGAGTGAATTCCCGAGGCTGGTCAGGCACCCCTCAGGACAAAGGGAATATCCATCCCTCTTCCTGCAGGAGCAATTCCTGCATTGCTTCTTCCTTCCTTCCTCTCATTTTCCTGACAATTTTGGTGCGATCTGAGGAAGTTTCCTCACCACTGACACCTCGTGTGTCCTTGGATGAGTGGCTTTGTCTCTTCACTTCCATCCCTGGAAGCATCCCAGGCCAGGCTGGATGGGGTTTGGAGCACCCTGGGATGGTGGGAGGTGTCCCTGTCCATGGGTCAGGAACGGGGTGAGCTTCAGGATCCCTTCCAGCCCAAACTGGTCTGGGATTCTGAGTTTCATCGCTCCATTCCTTGGATGGAGTCAGCTGTTCCGTGCCAGGCAAGGAAGGTGGGAAGCACTGCAGGACAGGGAGGAGATGTCTGGGAATGGATGAGGACGACGCCATCAGAGTTTGGCTCCGGCTGTGATTTGGCCCAGCCGTGTCCACAAAAAGCGCCCCAGTGCCGAATGCAGAGCTCTGAGTGAGAGCTGAGCTGATCATTCTGAGAGCAGAGGGGGCCTGGCTCTGCCCGTGCCACCCCCACCCTCCTGCCACGCTGTCTCTGCTGCTGCTCCGCTCCAGTCTCCGTCACATCCCTCAGGGATGGCAGCCGGGGCTGTCCCCAGCAGCCCCCGGTGCCGTGGCAGTGTTGGAGCATCCCTGCATGAGGGGCACCGTGGGGACACGGCCACCCCCAGGCGTGGCAGCTTCTCCTCGGGGGCTGAGCGGGGTGCCAGCGCCCTGTCCCCGTGCCAGCGCCCTGTCCCCGTGCCAGCCGTGTGTGTGTGACGTCCCTGTCCCCCCCCGGCTCAGCTGGGCCCAGCTCTGGGGGCCCTGGGGGTTAAAGTGGCCTTGGTTTGTGTCCTGTTGGCCCCGCAGGTCTGAGCAGTGACAGCGGCCTGGGAGGGAGCACCGACGGCAGCACCGACATCCTGGTGTTCGGCTCCGTGGTGGACAGCGTCACCGAGGAAGGTGGGTGGCACCTGGGGAAGGACGTGAGGGCTCTGTCTGTCCCCTCCGTGGGGCACAGTGGGACGGAGGAAGGGGGGTGGCACAGGGCAAGGGGACAGGGCTCTGTGTGTGACCTTCCCCACCAGCCCCGGGTGGAGATCCAGTGCTGGGTAACTCCGAGAGTCAGGGCTGAGGGGCTTGGAGGGAATTGATTTGTGCAACAGAACTTTTATATCCTGTCAACAACCTGGAGCCGGGCAGGGGGCAGGGTCAGATGGGATTTTGGGGAGAAATCCTTCCCTGTGGGCATGGGGAGGCCCTGGGATGGAATTCCCAGAGAAGTCATGGCTGCCTCATCCATGGAAGTGTCCAGGACCAGGCTGGAGCAACCTAGGAGAGTGGGAGATGTCCCTGCCCATGGAATGGGATGAGCTTTAAGGACCCTTCCCACCCACACCAGCCTGGGATTCTCTGTTTTCCCACTGAATTTACCCAAAACAAGGGCAGAAGTCTCCCCATAATGGCAGACACGGGATGGGAGACCAGGCCCGGCACGAGGAACGTAAAAAAACGGGAAGTGAGGAGCTTCAGGCTGATCCCTCCCACCCTTTCCCTCGGCAGAGTGCGAGGCGTCCGAGGAGTCCAGCGGCGAGGCCGAGATCGAGCAGGAGGCATCGGATCTGGAGGATCTGCGGGAGCTGCACCCGGGGCTGCTGATGTACAGGGCGGCCCAGGCCCGGAACCTGCCCCTCATGGCCGAAGCCCTGGCCCACGGGGCCGAGATCAACTGGGTGAACGACGAGGATGAGAACAAAACCCCGCTGATCCAGGCGGTGAAGGGGGTACGTGGAGCTGGGAACGGGAACGGGAGCTCCTGGATCTGGTTCGGAGCGCTCCCGATGCCTGGAGGGGCAAGCAGAGTTAAGGGAATAAAAGCAGTTAAATTTATGGAAGGCCTTCAGGTGCATTTAGGGCGCTCACAGCCCAGCCAGGGCCTACACCCAAAACGGACGGCGGCTCCCGGCTGTTCCACACTTTATCATTTGCATGTCGAGGGTGAATCCTCCAATTCCAGCTCCAGGTGATGGAGCCAGTCACTCCAAGTTTGCTGTTTCCATGTCCCGGGGCCTGAGACGCTGAGGGGTCCTTGAGGCTGGGGCTCAGAGAGGAATGGTTTTGTCTGAAAACGAGAGAAGAGCAGCTCAGCACCGCTGTGCAGCCTGGAGTTGTGCACTGAGGAGGGACAGCGTTGCAGATCCGTGGAAAACACAGAAGCTGAATCCTAGGGCATCACTCCGAGCATGGAATTTGGCCTAAAATGTGCCCATTTTAGTGTATTTTGCATCAAAAGGTTTCTTCCACTCCACTTGAAATATAAGAGACAGAGCGACAGGGTGTTTTGAGGACGTGAAACCTTAGGATGTATTACCACAGGAATTGTCCAGCCTGTGCATCCTGCTGGCTGAACGGGAGCTCCTGGCTCTGGTTTGGAGCGCTCTGAGCACAGGATTTGGCCTAAAATGTGCTCATTTTAGTCTATCTTGGATCCAAAAGTTTTTCCCGTTCAGCTTGAAACAGAAAAGACGGAGTGACAGGGTATTTTGGTATTTTGATACTTTGAAACCGTAGGACATATTGCGTAGGAATTGTCCAGCCTGTGCATCCTGCTGGCTGAATTGATGGGAAAATTCCCCTTTTCCAGGGCTCCTTGATAGCCTGTGAATTCCTGCTGCAGAATGGGGCTGATGTCAACCAAAGAGACTCTCGGGGCCGGGCCCCCCTGCACCACGCCACGTACCTGGGGCACACCGGGTGAGTGTCCGGGTCCCTCCCACCGCCCCTGCAATGGGATCCGGAGCTGGATAACTCTGAGAGTCAGGGGGAGCTGGGTTTGGGGGAATTGATTTGTAAAATGCGGCTTTTATAGCACATCAAGGGCTCGGAGCTGGCAGAGGGCAGGGTTAGATGGGATTTTGGGATGAAATCCTTCCCTAGGAGGGGCTGGGATGGAACAATTCATCAGGAACTGGAGCGCCAGGACGAGGGGAATGGGGTCAAAGAGACAGAGAGGCGGCTTGGATGGGATATTGGGAAGGAATTCCTGGCTGGGAGGCTGGGGAGGCCCTGAGATGGAATTGCCAAAGAATTTGTGGCTGCCCCATCCCTGGAAGTGCCCAAGGCTGGGTTGGAGCAGCCTGGGTGGTGTCCATGGAATGGGATGAGCTTTGGGGGGTCCCTTCTACCCAATCCAGTGTGGGATTCTGTTTTCTCCCCGAATTTACCCTCAATCAAGGCAGAATCCTGCAACTGCAGGCAGGCACAGCTTCCCTTGGGCTGGCCTGAATCCGAAAGGAATGGAGGTGTGGGGCCCCATTACCCCCTTGTGGGGTCATGGAGGTCGTTATCCTCAAGAAAATCAACTCCATGGATTCATGGGATGGATCACTGGCCAAGGGTTGGATGCAGGCTCAGAGAGAGGAGGATGTGGGATCGATTAATGCAAGCCTGACTTCGGGACAGGGACTGACTCCCTCGGTGTCCCCTGCTGCGCTCTGCCCACGGGTGGGGACAACTGGGACGCGCTCGGGTGGAGAGCGAGGGAATCCCGTGTGGCGGAATACCGGGAATTCCGCGCCTCCGGAGCCGGGATTGCCGCCCTGAGGGCCCCGTGTCCCCGCAGGCAGGTGTGCCTGTTCCTGAAGCGCGGCGCCAACCAGCACGCGGTGGATGGGGACGGGCAGGACCCGCTGAGCATCGCCGTGCAGGCGGCCAACGCCGACATCGTCACCCTGTGAGTGCCCCCGGGACACGGCGGGGAGTGCCGGGAAATGCCAGGAAATGCTGTCTGGGGACCGGGAAATAGCGGGAAACTCCGGGAAATACTGGGAAACACTGACCAGAGACTAGGAAACACCAGGAAACACCAGGAAATACTGGGGAATACCAGGAAACACTGCCCAGGGACCGGGAAACACTGAGAAATACTGGGAAACACTGGGAAATACTGCCTGGGGACTGGGAAACATAAGAAAACACTAGGAAATACTGGGAAACACTGCCTAGGAAGTGGGGAAGACTGGAAAACACTGGCAAACACTGCCTGGGGACTGGGAAACACCAGGAAACACTGCCTGGGGACTGGGAAATACTGGGAAGCCTTGGGAAACACTTCTTGGGGACTGGGAAGCACTGCCTGGGGACTGGGAAACACTGGGAAATACCGGGAAAAACACTGCCTGGGGACTGGGAAACCCCGGGAAGTGCCGGCAGCAGGGGAAGGAATAACCCCATTCCCGCCCTGCTCCGTGTCCCGCCGCAGGCTGCGCCTGGCCCGGATGAACGAGGAGATGCGGGAAGCAGAGGGGCCCTTGGGGCAGCCGGGCCAATACCCCAGCAACAGCCCCACGGAGCTGCAGTACAGGAAGTGCATCCAGGAGTTCATCAGCCTCAACATCGACGAGTGTTAGTGACGGCTCCCTGTCCCCTCCGCTGCCCCGGAGCCGGGCGGGATCCCTGCAATCCTCGGATTTCTCGGTGTTTTCCTTGCGGATTGGTCTGTTTTTGATGCCTGCGCCCCTAGGGTTGAGCTGCCCTTTGCAGGGAGGCCGGGGGCTCTTTCCTGTTGAGTTCTCACGTTTGACTGCTGGATGGTTGGTTTGTTTGTTTGTTTGGAGCAGGAGCCTCCCAGCCCGTGGCACGTGGACTGGAGCGTGTGGGAAGTGTGGGAGATGAGCTTAGAGTTAAAAATGGAGGAAAAAAAAAAAAAAAAAAAAAAAAAAAAAAGGGAGAAAAAAAGAAAAAACCCTCAGTGACCAGGAGAGAGCCACCAGCAGCAGGATCAGGTGAAGCTGGCCCTGCCGCAGTGCACTGAGCTCCTGGCTTGGAATTCTGGCAGGGATTGTGGAGCCCTCAGCCCCCTCTGCCCCTGGGGGAGCTCCGAGGTGCCCTCACAGCCAGGCCCGCGCTGATTTTGGGGCAGGGATGCTCCGGAACGCTGGGGAGGGCTGGGATTGGGATCGGGAGCGCCGGCTCCTCACCTTTCGCTGCTCTCAGGACCGGCCCAGCCGCGCTCCCCTTTCCTGCTGCTCCAAGCCGTAGCTGCCCTGCTTCCAGCCTCCATCCCGCGGGATTCCCGGGACAAGCTTGTCGGGGCAGGGAGGGCCAGCCCTGTCCGGCTCCGCTCGGTGCAATTCGACTCCGCTCGGTTCCCTGCTCCCTGCAGGATTTTGGCAGCGCCTCGGTGCAGGAGAATTCCACTTGCATGCGTCCCCTCCGTGCTCTGCCCCGCATGCCGGAGCTTCTCCGCAGCTTTGGAGCTCCCCAGCTCCAGGGAGCAGCAGGATCTTTGTGTTTCTCTCCTTTTTTCCCGGCGTCGAGTGAGGGAATGTGGTTCTCCTTGGAGCACTTTGTCGCTGTCCCATGTCTCTGGAGCCGCGCCATCCCGTCTTGGGAGGGCTCGGGGAGTGCAGGGACCTCTGGAATCTTCTGTTGGAGCTGGAATTGCCCCTGTGGGAGCCTTTTCCCAATGTCCCCGATTGCAGTTGGCACCAGAGGTTGTCCAGGGCCTCTGGAATGCTCGGCTGGAGCTGGAATTGCCCCTGTGGGAGCCTTTTCCCAATGTCCCCGATTGCAGTTGGCACCAGAGGTTGTCCAGGGCCTCTGGAATGCTCGGCTGGAGCTGGAATTGCCCCTGTGGGAGCCTTTTCCCAGTGTCCCCAGTTAGCACCAGAGGTTGTCAGGACTCAGGGGTGACGTCCCTGCCTGGGCTCCAGGCTCCAGGCTCAGGCCACGGTGCCTTATGGATCATCCTGGGATCCTGCGGGGATCCAGACCTCGCAGGGAAACCAAGAATCCCAGGCAGAGCCCCCACCCTCCTGCGCTCCGTCGGCAGTGATCCGCAATCCTCTGATTCCTCACCCCTTCCACTTGGGAATTCTTGATGTTTTCACTCCCTGGCTGCTGCCCTGCCCAGAAACCTTGGCCGGGTTTGTTCCTGGGGCTGGAATTGTGTCCCCAGACACGGAAGGAACAGCTCTTCCCCGCCAGGGCTGAACCAGCAGCACTCAGTGCCCTCCCGCAGTGAAGAGGCTCGGCTGGGTCTCTCTCGGCTCAAGGAAATTCCTGTTTCCGTAGGGAAGTGCTGTCCCGGGTTTTCCCGCAGCCAGGCCGCTGTTTTCCGTCTGTGCCATCTCGATTCCCGCTGGAGCTTTGGGATGAGCCATTGCAAGGGCTGAGCTCTGCCCTCGATCCCCGCATCCGGTGCGGGCTGGAATGGCCCTGGCGCCTCTGCGGTGCCAAATCTGCCCCCAGGGCCTCTTGTGCTTCCTCAAATCACGAACGATCTCCTTGCAGCGCTCTTGGGGAATGAAAATTCCCCCTTTTTGGCTGCTCAGTGCCTGGGCTGAACCTCTCCCGTGCTCTTAGAGCAGGCCCTGCTCCCTCGGAGCTCTCCTGAGCGGAAGGTGGGGGCTGCCCGGGGCAGAGCCCTCGCTCTGTCCATCCCTGCCTTGGGAGGGACTCGGGAGCACCCCGGGGATGAGGCAGAAAACGCCATCCTCGCTGCAATCCCGTTCCAGAGGAGCTGGGATGGGCAAATCCCTGAATCCAGAGGCTCGCAGCTCTGACTGAGGCTGCCTCTGGATTCCAGCTGTGGCAGGGGTGCCGAAAGCAGCCAGATGTGCTGCGGCACTGCTCCCTCACTCTGCATTTCCATGGCCTGGATCCAGCCCCTCCTGCCCCATGGAGGTGTCCCCAGCCCTGCTGCCCTCTCCGTGTCTCCCGGAGCTCATCTCTGGCTCCTTGGCTTGGAGCTTTGGCTCCTTCCTGACCCAAATCCTCTCCAATTTCAATGCCTCCCGCTCCCGAGCAGGGCGCAGCCTTCCCTTGGCTGTCACCTTTTCCTTGTCATTCCAGCCTCTCCGTCCCGCTGGCCGTGAAAAATCCGGGGCGGAGCAGTGCCCTGGCCCAGCTGGGATGGGGTTGGAAATCGTGGTGCTGATCCTGCTCCCAAAGCCGCCCTTAAATCCGAGGCTGCCTTCAGCAGGGCCCTGCTGTGCTCGGGACACCCCCGGATCCCCCCGGGACACCCAGCCCAGCTCCTGGAGCGCCTCACACAACCACTGCCCCACCCTGGACCTTGTTCTTCCCGGGTCAGGAGCCGGGAGATTCCCGCAGGGAATTCCCTCTTCACTCCTACCCCGTTTTGTGCCGATCTGCATCAATCCAGGCATTTTCTTGGTGCTGATTCCCCCTCGAGCTGTGCCCTTTCCACGCTGGGAATCTTCCCAGGGTCCCTCAAAGCTCCCGGGGCTGAAGTGGAAGTTCCACCGGTGCCACGGTCCCGCTCTGCTCATGGATTCCAGCACGGCCGCTGTCTGGAAATGTCTCTTTTTTTAACCTGTACAGCAACTTCCAACACCCCAACTGCTTTCCCCAGCTTTTTAGGAGGAGTTAGGAACCCGACTGATCCTTTCTGCGAGCCAAGGACGACCGTGGCTTCCACTTTTGGGTCGTTTTATTTCACTTTCCCGGGAATTCTGGCCAGAAAGCCTGTCCAGCCGGCTCCCCGGGAGCTCAGACTCACTGCTGGAGTAGATGAAGTGGAGACAAATGTAAATACCGATGCAGAAAGCAGTGTCCTGCAAGACAATTGAATATTGAACACGTATTGGTACTTTATCTAGAGTCAATGTATAAAGCAACTCGGTGCACTTTTCCTACCTGACAGTATTGGGGGGGTTTTATGTTCTTTTGTTATGGGTTTTGTGCTGTCTTTTTTAATCCGTGGAATTGTTAAGTATTTAATTTATTATGATTGATGTGCCCAGAGGACTAGTGCAATTTTTATTCAATACAGTTGGTCTGTATTTAATGTCAGGATTTTTTTGTAGCGCTGGTAGGGAATATTTTTCCAAACCTTGCCTCTTCTCCCGCCCCCTAATTTTCCTTTCTTCCCCCCTCTCCTCGCCGTTCTGTTTTCAGTCTGCAGCTCACGAGGCATTAAATGCCTCTCCTTCGAGATTTAACCCAGCACTTGAGCACATCCTGCAGTCCCTAAAATGAAAGTTTCTCCAGGAAAAACACGCGAAGGAGGCACTTCTCCGTATTTTCTGTGTCTCTTTGGTTTTTATTTTTGCTCGGGGTGTGTGTGTGGGGGCGTGCGTGCTCTGAATTCGGGAGGGGAGAGTGGGGAAGGTGCACAGAAAATTCATTTTCCGCAAAGGAAATGCATTTCCAGGCTCTGGGGATGATGAGAGAACGGACATTTCCTCATTTCCCTGCCTCAAACGCAGCTGGATTTGTGTTGTACAATCCTCTTTGGAATATTTGATGTCCAAAACTGCTGGTTTTTTATTTTTATTTTCCCTTTTTTTCTTTTTTTATTTCCCCCAAGGGTGTGTGAGTGTTTTCTCTGGACTTTAACCACATTTCACAGGAGGAGATTGCCTTTGTCCAGAATGCAAAGTGCCAGGCACTGCCCAAATTCCCCTCAGCCACCAGGATCCTCCATCCCTGGAATTTTTTGGGATCTGGGTGGATATTTCCCTCACCTTTCTTTGCCCAACCCCATAACCAAGTGCCTGGACTTGGATCCAGTCTGGGTTTGGATCTCTGGGTTTGGATCTCTGGGCTCTGTCCCCAATTCCAGGTGGGATGAGCTCAGCTTGTTGGATTTTTCCCCTCTCCAGCAAAATCCAGGGAAGCCTCAGGTCATTTCAGTGTTGCTGCCTCTGAGATGGGAAATTCCTTGGAGTATTTTAAAGGAAAAACACGGAATTGGAAGATTCTATGCCTTTAACAAAAAAAAAAAAAAGGTGTGACAAGGTCAGCTGTGATGCCATAAAATGGAATCGTTAAGGTTGGAAAAGACCTTGGAGCTCATCAAATTAAAGATGCTGCAGATCCAAAGAGAGAACTGGAGAGAGGATTCCGGAATAAACGAATCAGGACCATCTCAGAGCAGCAAAAAAGGCCATAATTTATGCAAGAAAAAGCCAGGACCTCGTGAAGAAATGCACTGATTTCCTGTCCAGAGGCCCTGGGCACGGCCGGGCCACGAGTCCCTCGCTGCCAGGGAATTTTTGCTTCCAACCAAAGACAGAAGAGGCTGGGAAGTGCCAGGGAGCCCTGGCAGAGCTGCTGCCAGCCCTGGGTGAGAGCGGGGCTGGCGCGGGGGGGGACAGAGGGGCTGAGGGAGAGGAGGGTTCTGGAGGAAAAGGGGGTTTTTTTGGAGATTGTGGCCCAGCTGAGTGCTGTTTCCATAGGATTCCAGCCGGTGTTCCTCAGCCTCCCGGGGAACGGCGGGAATGCGGCTGGATGGGCAGGGAATGAGGGATTGCGGGGGGTGCAGCCAAGGCGGCTCCCGAGGCTCAGCGGGGACTGGGGGTGGCAGGAGAGGACGCCTGGAGTGGGGCCTGGGCCCAGCATGGAGCAGGGAATGCCAGGATTTGGGGTGGGAATGCTCCTGCTCCCCGAGGTGGCACCGCAGGAGGGACTGGGGCCACCTGAGCCGAGCCAGCCCAGCCAGGGCTCCCGCAGGTCCCACGCCAGCAGCTCAGACAGGGAGAGGCCCTTGGGCCATGGACGGGGCCTGGGGCCACAGCTCGGACAGGGAGAGGCCCTTGGGCCATGGACAGGGCCTGGGGCCACAGCTCGGACAGGGAGAGGCCCTTGGGCCACAGGGAGAGGCCCGTGGGCCAGGTCAGAGGTGCTTTGGCCAGGTCAGAGATCCTTTTTAGCCCTTTTTGGTCCTTTTTGGCCAGGTCAGAGATCCCTGGGCCGGGTCAGAGGCCCTTTTTGGCCCTTTTTGGCCCTTTCTGGCCAGGCCAGAGGTGCTGTGGCCAGGCCAGAGGCCCTTTGTGGCCCTTTGTGGCCCGGC
The DNA here is from genome assembly GCA_013397935.1 of Dasyornis broadbenti. Taxonomy (NCBI): domain Eukaryota; kingdom Metazoa; phylum Chordata; class Aves; order Passeriformes; family Dasyornithidae; genus Dasyornis; species Dasyornis broadbenti. The sequence continues at coordinate 69,208 of VZRN01002327.1, forward strand.
CAGGCTGCTGGAGGCTGCACTCGCTGTAAATAAGCTGTAACCCCTCCACCTCCTCCCTTCCTCACTGCCTGCTTCCAGCACCACTTTATCCCAGGTTTTTTAATCCCTTTCCCCCCTCAACCCGTGCTGCCTGTCCCTCTGGAACCAGATTTTCTCTCTGTAATCACCTTTGTACAATTTCAAGCTCTCGCTGTGCTGTCTGCCTTTCCCCCCTCCTCTCCCTTCTCTTCTATGGTCTCTTGAAGCACTGTTAATAAAAATCTGGATAAAATAAAAACCCTTCCCTCGTCCTTCTCGGCTTGATTTATTCCGGGAGGGTTGCTTGCCTTGCTGCCTGGACTAACTGGATCGGAAATCCTCCCTTTTGAACCCGTTTTCCTGCGCTCTGCACCCCTCCAGGCTGAGCTGTGGGGCAGGGAGTGGCACAGCAGTACTCTGGTTTTTTGGGGTTGCTCTTTCTCTTGGGATTTCTGTGACTCTCTGGTGGTGATGATGATGATGATGATGATGATGATGATGATGATGATGATGATGATGTGATCCCAGGCTGCTCTGGAGGAAGGCTGGGACCAAGGGGAAAGGCTCAGCTCACCCCCTGCCCCATCCCAGCCCTTCCCGAACCCCTCAGTGCTGGAGCCGGAGCACAGGAGTCCTTGCACTCCATGGAGAAATCCTCCTTTTCCACACAGGGAAGTCGCTCCCCCCGGGTTCTCCCATCCTGTGGGCCTGTGGCAGGAAAATAAAAGAAGGAGGAACAAAAAGCCTGGCCCGGCCTTGTGCTTTCTGCCCTGCTCAGAATGGATAACAAAGGCAGGAACGGGAGATTTAGGGAATAATCTCAGGGTTTTTTTTTTAATAGATCCCAATTAATGAGTTCGGGTGGCCTCATTCACCCGGTGGAGAGGTTAAACAGGGTGAATATTCTGAAATCAGGGGCGTTGCAGTTGTTTTTAAGGCACTGACGGGAGCAGAGCTCTGCTATTACAATAAATTTATAAATTTGGGATTTGGGAGATGCCTGCCTTGCTCCCACCCTGGACTCCCGCTGCCCCCATTTATTTCACTGCCGTGTTTTCCTGGCTAAAATGGAGATTCCAGGCTCAAGCAACACCCCAAGGTGAACCTGAAGACTGAGATGGCATTGGAGAAAAAGATTGACCTTTTTTCCTTAATTAATGAGAATTCAATGCTGAAATACCTTCCAAAACCTGGGGCTGATGTTTTGTGACAACATTGGGAGCCTTAAAAGCGGAGTTCCAGCTCCGGGGTGCCGGAGGAAATACTTCAGTGAGGATCAGGGATCTATTAGGATTTATCCATGATTTTATCCCCAGGTAAAATCCTGGCAGGGGGGGCTCAGGAATTCCCTGTGCTGCTGCCCACGGGGGACATTTTTTGGAGTCAAACAAGGGCACAGCAGCTCTGGGTGAGGGTGGACACCAAATTCCTGGGATCTCTCCCTTCTCCCTCCCTGGGCTCGTCACCAGGTCAAAATGAGCTCAGGCAGTGGCAAAAATTACCCAAATGTGAAAAAATTGCCCCAGGAGGTCCAAATGTGACATCAGGGACATCATGAATGGCACGAGGGTGCTTCAATACCCCCGGAATTGCAGCACAACCCAGCCCTGTCCCGGGAGATTCCGTCCTGGGACACCTGAACCCGGTGCCTTCCCCTGGGGCGCGGGGTTTGGATTTTTGTTTTGTTCCAGCTGTTCCTGCTCCCAGCAGCTCGGAAAAACCCAGCCTGGCCCCTCAGGGTGGGGTCTGGATTGATCCCGTCCCCTGGCAGCCATTCCTGGGGCGTTGTGGGTGTCACTGACCCCTCCTGGCCTGGATTGATCCCTTCCCCTGGGGCCTGGATTAACCCCATCCCCTGGCAGTCATGGGATGATTGATTTGGGATGATTTGGGGATGATTTGGGGATGACTGATCCCCCAGTCATGGGATTTTGGGTGTCACTGACCCCTCCTGGCCTGGATTGATCCCTTCCCCTGGCAGCCATTCCCAAGGGATTTTGGGTGGCACTGACCCCTCTGGGCCTGGATTTCTGCTGGAAGGGCCCAGCTCAGGTGTGGGAGCTGCATTTGGGGCAGGTGTTTCAGAGGGAGCCTAAAGCGGAATTTGTGAGGCCGATGGGATGAGCTGGGGGATGTTCTGGGGTGAAGAGGAGCCTCCAAAACTCAAAATCAGTGCCCACCCTCGGTGGAGAGAGCTCTGAGCTCCCTCAGAGTGGTCATTTACGCTCCCGCAAGCTCAGAATCCATCTTACCCCACTAGAGGTGGCAGATTTTCCCCATCCCTGTCCTGAATTCCCATCCCTCCTGTGCCAAATCTGACCTCGAGACAAGAAATCACCCCCTGACCCCAGGGCCTGAACAGAGGGTTTGATCCTCTGCCCCCAAACTGGCTCCTTCTGGAATTAATTCCACAATGCAGTGGTTTTTGGGGTTTTTTGGTTTGTCTGATTTTTGGTTTTCTGGAGATTTTTTGTTGGTGTTTTTTTTTGTTTGGTTTTTTTTTTTTTTTGGGGGGGGTTTTTTTGGGGGTTTTTTTGGTTCGTTTTTTGGTTTTTGTGGGGTTTTTTTGGGGTGGTTTTTCTTTTTTGGGTTTTTTTTGGGGGGATTTTTTGGGTTTTTTTTTTGGTGCATTGAGACCAGGATGAAGCAAATCAAGCAAAATTAAAGACTCGAAATCAGGTTGGGGCTCGGCCTTTAGGGATGTCAGCACCAAGCTGAGGCCCCGCCTCTGTGCCTGCAACCACAAATCCCAGTTTGGCTTCGTCCGTTCCAGATTCTGGGCATTTCAGATCTTCAGGAGCAACAGCGAGGCAGAAATGAACCCAAATATCGGCTGAAGGCAAAGCCAAAGTCTGCATCCAGAGCATTTTATTATTGAAAAAATTTTAAAAAACCGAAGCTTGCAGGTCCCAAAGATCAGCTGAAGGCAAAACAAATCGCCAGTCAAAGTCTGCATCCAGAGCATTTTATTATTGAAAAAATTTTAAAAAACCGAAGCTTGCAGGTCCCAAAGATCAGCTGAAGGCAAAACAAATCGCCAGTCAAAGTCTGCATCCAGAGCATTTTATTATTGAAAAAATTAAAAAAAACCCAAAGCTTGTGGGTTTCGCGTTTCCGGCAAGTCGGGAACGAGGTTACAGCAGAGAAAAATGCTCCTGTGCAAAGTCGCCATCAAAAATAAATCAGTTTTTTCTTATTTTCTGTACAGATCAATTATGAACACCACAGATAAACATTGACCTTAGCTCTGTGTAGAAACAGGCTGCAACGAAAACGCAGCGCTGCGGCACCTCCCACGGTCCTTGGTGCAGCCAAATCCCCGTCCCTGGAGCACCTCTGGGCACCCAAACCCCTCCAGCAGCACCTCTGGGCGCAGCTGGGGCTGGGCTGGAGCTGCAGCTCCCCCGTGCTGCCCCTCGTTCCGGAGCGTTGGGATCCACGGGCCCTGGATCCGGGACTCACGGATGGGCAGGGTGACCCCGAGGGGGCACGGCCACGCTCGGGGAGCTCCCGGCTGTGGATCCACGCTGGCCCTGGCACCTTTCCCCATGAAGGGAATTCTGAGCCTCCCGCTTCTGCATGTTCTTCACTCCTGTCCCAAATCCCTGTCCCTGGTGCTCCCAAATCCCAAATCCCTGGAGCCCCTAAATCCCAAATCCCTGGTGCCCCCAAATCCCAAATCCCTGGTGCCCCCAAATCCCAAATCCCTGGAGCCCCCAAATCCCAAATCCCTGGTGCCCCCAAATCCCAAATCCCTGGTGCCCCCAAATCCCAAACCCCTGGAGCCCCCAAATGCCAAACCCCTGTCCCTGGAGCCCCCAGACCCCTCCAGCAGCACCTCTGGGCACAGCTGGGGCGGTGCTGCCGCGCTGGGCCTGGGCTGGAGCTGCAGCTCCCCCCTGCTGCCCCTCGTTCCGGAGCGTTGGGATCCATCCCGAGCTCTGCCGGGCTCTTCCCGCACCTCCCTGTAGTTCTCCAGGGCCAGGCCGGCGCTGGGCGCGGGGGCAGAGACCCTCAGGGTGCTCCTGGCGCGGAGCCTTTGGAAGCAGAAGAGCAGCGACAGCACCAAGGTGTCCACGAGCAGCTCCAGCATCTCCACCACCGACAGCACCGAGGAGCCGAACCAGAGGCTCCACTGGCTGCCCATGCTGGACAGCAGCAGGTTCTCCTGGGGAAAATCAGAGCTTGGGGTTAGCAGGCTCGGCAGAGCTCCGGGAACGGGGGTTTTGCCGCTGCCATCCGCGAGGGAACGGATGGGATTGTGTAAAAGGTGAAATTTCCAAGTGTTGGCCTTAAGGGGAACAATCCCATCGCGGCAGCTGGGAAAACCCTCCCAACAGCCCAAGCTGGACAGCAGCAGCTTCTCCTGGGGAAAAAAAAATCAGAGTTTGGGGTTAGCAGAGCTAACCTCAGAGGTGGAGAAACCTCAGAGGAGGAGAAACCTCAGGGGAAGAGAAACCTCAGGGGAAGAGAAACCTCAGGGGAGGAGAAACCTCAGGGGAAGAGAAACCTCAGGGGAGGAGAAACCTCAGGGGAGGAGAAACCTCAGGGGAAGAGAAACCTCAGGGGAGGAGAAACCTCAGGGGAGGAGAAATCTCCAGGGTGCATTTAAGAGGTGCAAAAACCGTGAATTGAATTTGGTTTTGGGAACCCAAAGGCCACGTTCGGGATGATTTTCTCTCGCCCTGAGCACAGTGAGGAGGGGGAAGGGGTGGTGTTGATGATTTTTGCCTTTTCCTTTATATCTGCTTTTATACATTTTTATATCCTTTTCCAGGGAGAAAGGGATGGAAGGAGCGGGATCAGGGATTTCCTGTCCCTTTGGAATGATTCCAGAGGGGAAAACAGGGCCTGATCTGCTGAGGATGGGCCAGGCAGAAGGACCAAGGGGTTTATGCAGAGATTTAGGATCAGAATTCAGAGCTCAGAATCATAAAAGCCCAGACTCGTAGGATCCAGGGAGCGGAGTTCGGAACGCACCGAGAGCAGAGGGGACTCGCTGACGGCCTGGTAGTTGAGCTGCTGGTAGAAGATGGTGACCTTGGCGATGTCCTTCCTGCAGGAGACGGGAGCGGGCGGTGAGGGGGCACAGCCCGGCCCTCCCCTCCCGGGCTTCCGGGGCAAAAAGGATTTCCACGGGATAAAAGAGCTCTCCGTGGGATGAAAGAGCATTCGGTGGGAAGAAGAGCTCTCCCCACCCACACCAGCTTTTTTCCTGAGGTTGTTCAACCAGAGCTTGGAGAAAAGTCCGTACCGTGCCGCGCGGTGAGGAAAATTTGGGAGTGTGTTGGTTCTCCTGCACTTTTTCCTCTTGCCCTCCCTTCCCAGGCCAACGTCCCGCGGGGAGGAGGAGCTCAGCCATGGATTTACCTGGGGCTGGTGGAGTTGTATCCGTTCTGGTGCCTCAGAGCCTGGCGGACCCAGTCCTGCAGCAGAGATCGGCTGTTACCGGAATGGCTGTGATGGGAATGGCTGTGATGGGGATGGCTGTGATTGGAATATTTGTTGCTGGAATGGTTCTTACTGGAATATTTGTTACTGGAATATTTGTTATTGGAATCCTGCCTCAGGAGATTCCCAGTGTTTAACTCCAACCAAATGCAGATGTAAGCCCTCTCCAACCAAATGCAGAGGGATGGATGGATAGATGGAGGGATGGGTGGATGGATGGATGGATGGATGGATGGATGGATGGATGGATGGATGGATGGATGGATGGATGGATGGATGGATGGATGGATGGATGGATGGATGGATGGATGGATGGATGGATGGATGGATGGATGGATGGATGGATGGATGGATGGATGGATGGATGGATGGATGGATGGATGGATGGATGGATGGATGGATGGATGGATGGATGGATGGATGGATGGATGGATGGATGGATGGATGGATGGATGGATGGATGGATGGATGGATGGATGGATGGATGGATGGATGGATGGATGGATGGATGGATGGATGGATGGATGGATGGATGGATGGATGGATGGATGGATGGATGGATGGATGGATGGATGGATGGATGGATGGATGGATGGATGGATGGATGGATGGATGGATGGATGGATGGATGGATGGATGGATGGATGGATGGATGGATGGATGGATGGATGGATGGATGGATGGATGGATGGATGGATGGATGGATGGATGGATGGATGGATGGATGGATGGATGGATGGATGGATGGATGGATGGATGGATGGATGGATGGATGGATGGATGGATGGATGGATGGATGGATGGATGGATGGATGGATGGATGGATGGATGGATGGATGGATGGATGGATGGATGGATGGATGGATGGATGGATGGATGGATGGATGGATGGAGGGATGGAGGGAGGGAGGGATGGATGGATGGATGGATGGATGGATGGATGGATGGATGGATGGATGGATGGATGGATGGATGGAGGAATGGAGGGAGGGATGGATGGAGGGAGGGAGGGATGGAGGGAGGGATGGGCCCTTTGCTCAAGGCCACGAGGAAGTTTGGGTGGGAACAGGGAATGGGAACAGGGCTTGGAATTAGGAATCAGGAGGAACTGGAAGGGGACTGGAGCTCTGGGAGCAACCTGGGCTGGGAGCAGCGTCCCTGCCCATGGCAGGGAGAATAAAAGGAGCCTTAAGGCTCTTTCCAAGCCCTTCCCAAACATTCTGGGATTTTTTTCCCCGCGCCAGCTTTGGGCTCAGTTTGCGCTGGTTCGGGGCTCTCTGTGCCTCACCTGGGATTTCGCTGAGGGCCACTTGGCTGTCCCAGCTGACACCTTGTACAGGGATTCCCTGGGGAGACAGAAACCAGGGATCCTGAGCACCACGAGTTGAACAATCCAGCAAATTCCCAGGGCAGCTCTCAAGACCCTTCCTGAGTCAGCTCACAACGGAAACCCGGAGGTTGCCTGAAAATGGCTCAGCTCAGGAGCAACATCAGAACGGCTTCAAAATCCTGGTGACTTTCGGATGCATCCGAAGTGAAAACCTTCAATATTTGGTTTGAAAAGCCCCTTTTCATTTTGAAATTGCTCAGAATTTCCGAACGGAACTGAAGAAATCGAGGCTGAAAAGCGACACCAGCGGTTTGGGCTGGGCCTAATCCCAACATCGCAGGGAGCTCGAAACCGCCTCCCTCCTCCGGGATGAAGTTCATCTTTAATTTAATGCTCTCATCTTTTTGCTTTCCCAGCCCCGGGCTTCCAGCACCAGCCCGGAATCCCTCAGGCCCAGCAGATCCAGGGATTTCCCGCTGCGTTCCCTGCATCCCAGGTGTGCTCTCCCTGCTCTCGGGGCTCACCTGCAGGGCTTGGGGCACTGCTCGAAGCAGTTGAGGCGGTGGTTCCTGAGGCGGCTGTAGAGCCGGTAAAAGCAGTGCCCTGGAGAAAGGGATGGAAGGAGAGGGGTCAGGGAATTCCTGTCCCTTTGGAATGATTCCAGAGGGGAAAACAGGGCCTGATCTGCTGAGGATGGGCCAGGCAGAAGGACCAAGGGGTTTATGCAGAGATTTAGAATAAGAATCAGAATTCAGAGCTCAGAATCATAAAATCCCAGAATCATAAAATCCCAGAATCATAAAATCATGGAATCATAAAATCATGGAATCATAAAATCCCAGAATCCTGGGTTGGAAGGGACCTTAAGGATCTGTTCCCACCTTCCCCTATCCCAGGGTGCTCCAAACCTGGTCTGGGACACTTCCAGGGATGGGGCAGCCGCGGATTCTCTGAGAATTCCATCCCAGGGCCTCCCCACCCTGCCAGGGAAGGATTTAATCCATGACTTTTTTCCATGGAGAAGATGAAAGAGTTCGATCCCAAATTAATGTCCTTGATGGGGATTTCCTGGCACAACTCGGCATCCAAATGCCCAGAATTGTGCCTGGAATCCTGCTGGGGTTTAGGGATTCAGGGAACATTGGAAAATACCAGGCACTAAGTGGGATTGTTGGGGTGTCTGTGCAGGGCCAGGAGCTGGATCCGTGATCCCTTTAAACTTGGGATATTCCATGGATCAGTGATCCCTTTAAACTCAGGATATTCCATGGATCAGTGATCCCTTTAAACTCAGGATATTCCATGGATCCATGATCCCTTTAAACTCAGGATATTCCATGGATCAGTGATCCCTTTAAACTCAGGATATTCCATGGATCCATGATCCCTTTAAACTCAGGATATTCCATGATTCCGTGGATCCATGATCCCTTTAAACTCAGGATATTCCATGATCCTATGGATCCATGATCCCTTTCAACTCAGGATACTCCGTGATCCCATGGATCCATGATCCCTTTTAACTCAGGATATTCCCTGATTCCATGAGGCCACGATCCTGTGGCTCCCTTTACGCTCGGGATATTCCATGGATCCACGATCCCTCTAAACTCAGGATACTCCGTGATTCCACGAATCCAGGTGAGGGAAGAGCCTCGGCGGAGCACGGGCACGAAGCGGGAGCGATCCCAGGAATGCCATTCCCAGAGAAGGATCCGGGAGCAGCTCTCACCCCAGGCGGGCTGCCTGTTGTAGTCGCAGTAGCGGGCCCCGGCGGGCAGCGGGTAGTAATAATATCCACAGCCGCATTCCCGAACCATGATGTGCTGGAAGCAGGAGTGCAGGCAGGCCTGGGAAGGACGGGAGGGAAACAAATCTTGGAAAAACCAAAAAGGGTTCCAGATCTGTGGGACGCAGCTCTTTGGAGACGAGGCACGGGTTTCGTTACAGCCACGACGGTGGGAAAGGCTCCCACTCCTCCTTCCTTGGCTTCACCTCGGAAAATAATGTTGGAACTGGGGAGAGGGAATTTCCCCAGATCCCGTTTTGGTGATGCGCAGGAAACAGCCCCAGACGCCAGGAGCAGGCACTGGCACAGAGCCCTGCGGGCCCCAAGGCATCCTACAGAGCACAGCAGCGGTAGGGGTGTTGTGGGGCTGCGCCTGCGGGGTGTGGGGTTTTTGTGGGGCTGTGCCTGCGGGATGTGGGTGTTGTGGGGCTGCGCCTGCGGGGTGTGGAGTTTTGGTACCTGCAGGGTGTGGGGTTTTTGTGGGGCTGCGCCTGCGGGGTGTGGGGTTTTGGTACCTGCGGGGTGTGGGGTTTTTGTGGGGCTGTGCCTGCAGGGTGTAGGGGATTTCGACCTGCAGGGTGTAGGGGTTTTGTGGGGCCATACCTGCAGGTACAACCCCTGGAAAGAGAAACATAAAAAAAACAAAACCAAAAAGGGTTCGG
>VZRN01002329.1:6752-37819 GCA_013397935.1 Dasyornis broadbenti
GATTTCTGTAGCTATACCAGATGCAAGACTAGGTGAGCTTTTGGATGCAGAAGTTGTCCAGAGAGGTTGTGCATTCTCCATCCCTGGAGGTTTGTAAGACCCCAAACAACCTCCCCTGATTCCATAGCTGACCCTGCATTGAGTAGGAAGCCAGGTTACAGAGCTCCTGAGGTCTTTTCTAGGCTGAATTATCTTAGGATCCTCTTTTTATTTTCTAGTATCAATTAAAGCGAAACAGTACCAAATTATGAGCAAGAGAATTTATGCAATTACTTACTGGTCCCTTGGTATTGCTAATGAGTGCAGAAACATAAAAGACCCCACACCCCTCAGAGGATCTTGGAGATAGATCTGAGGAGAGGAGGGCTCATATGCAGGGCATGATTCTTCAGGGGTTTAGCAGCATCAGTCCCCACTCAGTGCACCAGTCAAAGACTCAAGGCTTTCTGCTATGCTTTTCACACCCACTCTACACGCTCCCTTCTGCCACTGTAACTTTTGCTGTGAGATGCAGTTCCTTTTTACCTCCCTGTCAATATTTATTGTGCAAGTGTAATTTGAATATTTTAAGATAATGAAATAAAATTCCTGTCTGCATTCATCAAGTCCAATGTATCTGCAGCATAAAATCTGAATACAGAACAACGTAAAACTAGCAGAGCAGATAGTGAAATAGATGAACCTGTGTGTAATTGAATGAACAACTTCTTAGTCACAGCAGTGATGCCAGTGGGGAAAAGGGATTGTGGCCTCCCAGGTGCCTCAGAGAAATTGCCCCTTTTTCTGGCAATTACACAGCTTCAAGGTTGGCAAACGCCAAAGATTCATCAGCAAACAATCTTTATTTTCGTACTACTACATCGAACATGTGAGGCACTTGTGGAAAGTGTCATTTTAAGGAATGTGTCCTTTTAAAGGAGCAGCTTTATAAGTGAAGATCATTTTAGGTTTAAGGATTAGAAATGGTCTGCTAGGCTTGAGCTGCAGCAAGTGACTTATGGTTACTGCCCGAAAAATGCAGCTCACCTGAAAATGATTATCTTAGGATTGCTTAAGTATCACTGGCTAATGTGAACAGTCTTGATTAAGGTAGTTTTTAGGAAGTGCATTGCAGGATATAGAGATTCAAAGAAAACCAGTGTTATCCCAGAGCCGTCCACATATTTTGCACTATCCATCGCACCCTTCTTCTCCCTCCAATATTGTTTTGATACTGATGAATTCATTTACATAAATTATATGATACTCAGATACTGAGTGGGGAGACAGAGTGTGAGAAAGAAAGGAGGGGAAGTGTCTCAGGAAATTCCTCTGGGATCATTGGGGGAGGCTACCAGGAGGGAGTTGAAAATTGGGACGATTTAAATTAGTCACTGGCAACTGAGAAAGTAGAACAATACCCGAGACACACAGGGAAATGTGGAGGGAAAGGAAAAGAAATCTCTGGGTACAGATACAAAGATGTTCCTGGGCCTGTGTTAGCAGAGAATTCTCAAGTCCATAAGAGCTCAAAGCACGTAGCAAATTTAAGGGGAAAGAGAAACAAGAGTGAAAATTTTATTATTATTTTCTGGTAATAGCCAAAACAGGGAAAGGTATCTCACCTACCGCAGATCAGAATAAATGAATTCCTGTGGGGATGAAGGGAACCATTTTAAACCATTCAGTTTTATTGCAGATGTCAACATCCCAAGCGAATTTGTAGTCTTGGGGCTGGAATCTTACTCGTGCTCTACAGAAGTGGGAGAGAAGCCAAACACATCAGTGTCACATTGAAACCAGGGCCCTGGGGAAGCAATCCCTCCCAAGAAACTCCTACTGGATGCTGTACTGTGAATCATGTGTGATTTATACTTGTGCTTTGATTACAGCTAGTTGGGAATTATTTTTAGCGTTCCATTCAGAAATTAAAATTCATCAGAAATGCCTTTTGGGTTTGGTTTCTCTTTTCCCACTCTCCTAGAACTTAGATGCTCGAGTGGAGCAGATTGTCAGGTAATATTTCTGAGTAAAACCAGAGAAACATAGAAAGGTGCAGAAAAACCAAGACAATAATGATATCAGCTGGAAATGAAGTTTAAAGGTAGATCTCAGTCCACCAGCGTAAGCAGGCACGTGAAAATCGGAACCAAGATCCCTCCTACACATAATTTGGCCTGTTGGTTATTCTGGTTAATGCAACAGTTTTTTGTGACTGTCACTGTGGGCAGCTGACTGATTCTCATCAGGTCACAAAGGGCTCTGAAAGACTTGCAGTGTTGTAGCCCACCACTTATCTGGAGAGCCTCTCCTAGACATTTCTCAGCTGGAATATCTTGATTTGCTTATATCTGTTTTTGCTCAGGGTTTGACTTCAAACAATGACACACATCCTTAAAAAAAAAGAAGGTAGTACTTGGGTAGTCTAAGTCAACACAGACTCAGTAATTCATGGATTTATAGTTTCTGCCTCCAGCAATTCCTTTCCAAACACCCAAGAGGACATGAAAATTACAAAGTGCCTACAGTCCCTTCTTTTTATTTAGAAACCCTCTAGCAAGGCCCAACATTTGCATTTTTTATCCTCTTCTATCTGTTGTCTGATTGTGGTTGTAAAAGAGAAGACTGAGGGCTTGTGTTTGACTTCTAACTTCACCTCTGCAGTGTGCAATCAGAAGTGTTTTTCAGGCAGAAAGAACACGGGTGAAGCCTCATGTTTGCCTTTTGTTCCACATGAAAAAACAGCACACATCCTGTTCATCAGTCAAGGTTATTCCTCTTGGCTGTCTGCTTGCTTCCCCCATTATTTGTGCCTTAAACTCTACCTTATTCACTTTCCTGCAGTTTAATGTGCCCCTGGTTTCTTTCCCTGCTTAACCCAGGATTGCCAAGGTGGCGATGAGGAGACTTGGTGGTGGGCATGGTGTTTTCCAATTACCCTGACTTCTGACACCCTCTGTCTTACCTGAATTTGGCACGACAGAAATGTCACATTGTACACACAACCCTTAGTTTAGACCATGAAATATTCAGGGGTTATACAAGTATTAAAATTAACATTCTGACACAGAAGGCGAGACCAAGACATAAAAGTGGAGTCAGCAACTGTGCTCTTGGCAGTGCCATCTTCCTGAGCCCATGCTGGTTTGGCACTGCAGGACGGCACCATGAGAACTTTGTTTCAGGAAGGAATACGGTTTTGAAGTCCAGATTTGTTCCAAGTCAGAATGAAACCCAACAAAAATATTGATAAGTTCAATGAATGAAAAGTTCAGGGAGAAATGAAATATTTTTTTCAGAACCCTGCATCTTAGTTTAGACTTTCCATTTTTAATATACTGCAATTTTTTTTTTTTTTTTGGTCAGGACTAAGCATAGAATAGGAAATGAAAATCCCTTGTTTTCAAATGTCAGAAATGGGACAGACTGACACTGCTGTCACACCTCTCCCCTTCTACACCTCCTCATCCCTTCCCAGATCATCCACATGAAATTTTGGCAAAAATAGATGAGATTTTCTATATGTGAAGGAAGTGACAAAAGCACCCACGCCAGGTTCTGATGAAATCCACTGTCATCCCAATCTGACATGACATTGCCAAGCAAGGTGATTGATTTGTAGGGTCTATCTTACAGTGACAGCTACAAAGTTGTGAGATCTGGCTACCAACCAGAAAATGTACTGGTAGACTTAAAGCAGTGTGTCAGCATGTCCTAAAGTTCTGCTTAGACCTGACAGCCTGTTATCAACTAAATCTTCGTATCATTGCTGCTTTGCTTCATAGGGATAGTGTCGGGGTGTGTCTCTACTGGAGTTTGATGCTTGAGAAAGTGCATGGACAGAGCCTCCAGAGCAGCAATTGTGCTGATGGAATGAGTTGCTGTTCCACAGCCAAATGTCAGTTGGGAAAACTGCACAGTTCTGCACTGCAAAAGTCCGAGTTTGAAAATCTGAAGGCTTAAAGCCTTTATTTTCTATTACTTTATATGTCCACGAGCACTTTTTAATGCAAAACATTATCACAGAGAGCAACAGCTCTCTGTGCGTTTGGTCTTGACACAGGACTGCCATTTTTCCATCAGGGTTTGTCAGAAGAGAGGTTGTGGAATGTATGGGCAGCCAGCCCATCTGTTGCATCCTGGAAGTGTCAGCCTGTAGTGCAAATGCCCAAGACTGCCATACTTATTCTTGGGTTTTCCTGGATGGAAATCTGTGCAAACACAGTTTGGGTGCCCTGCAAACACATATGGAGCAAAAGCTGGCCCCTCTAGGAAGCATTTGTCACACTAGGCACACGCTGTAGGGGTGTGCAGCACATACCCTGAGTATTATTTGAATACTTACTCTGCTCTGTATCTACCCAGACAGCAGCACCTTACCTGGTAGAGTGACCAGGTACAGAGCCTTGCAGGTGTCCTTCTGTTAGCTCATGGTCAGCTGGGCTGTGGAGGTGACTTCCATCAGACAAAGCAGAGGAAACACAAATGAGAATGGAACATGAGGAGCAGTGCAGAGACACAAGAGTGCAGGAGGGCTGATGCTCATGAGCTGTGGCACAACAAACCAGTGGGTTCCTTTCTGTTAAATTCTCCTCTGAGACCTCCGGTGTTGCTTCTTTGCCGTTATCTCCTATTCCTGTGATTGCTTGCCTATCCCATCCTCTTCTCCCAGATTTCTTCTCCCTCCCATCTTACTGTCCCTTCATCTGTGCCTTTGCTTGTCCCTTCCTACATCTCTCATGCCTGCTGGTCTCTTCTTTTCCTGGGCTGGAAACCAGGCAGCACATCTGATTTCTGCTAGATGAGCCCATCCAGAACAGCTTTGGGCATTTTAAATCCAGGCGTGACTTGCAAGGCCACCTTGAGGTCAGTGTCTCACTGAGCTTTCTCTTCGTAAGAAGTGCCTTGCTTTTTGGAAACACTGTTCTGCAGCATTATATTTGAGTTAGGTTGTCTCTGAGGGGCAATCTGTGTCCCTCTCTGTTGAGGGAATCATTTTGGGAATGGACTGTCTCCCTGTCTAATGCAAGCTCACGTTGCTGTCCCAGACTCCTTGCTGAGGTTGGCAGCTGTTTGCCAGTGGGAACAGTTTCTTCATGGACATTTTGGGACACAGTGGTTGAGAAAAAAGGTCTGGTGATCTGTTCCCCTGGACACTTGTGAAGGTCCTGGAAGATGGACTTGTCTTCCAAAGGAGAAAGTCTCATCTTACACAAAGCTATTCTCAAAGCCTTTCAGAGCGGATTTTTCCCATTGAATTACAACAGGAACTGGGGCAGATCTGCCACTGAACTGTCATTGACACTTTCTCAGCACTGTGCTGCCAATCCATGGAGTTTCTCCATACTTGCGTCCATGTAACCTTTGCTTTTCTCCCTTGCTTTCATGGCTGTGTGGGTTGATATACACACTTTGAATTATGTGTTTCAAGAGGCATTGCTTAACAATTGCAAGGACATCTATTTTCCAGGGGAAATAGTAGAACTGCCCCAAGTGTTTGCTGTGGCCTTTTGGCTTCTGACAAATCTGTCAGTCATCTGTCTAGAGGGCAAATTGCTTCAGCATCTTTTCATCTTTTGTTCAAAAGTAACTTTTTGAAAGCATTGCTGCATTGTCTGTGAACATTTACGTCCTCAGTGCCAGATGATGGAATTTCTAGAACTTCCTCTATACTTCCTTAATAAGAAAATAAAAATTAAAATGGAAAATGTGACTTTTTAAACTTTTTGAAGCACATTGATCTCTCCCAGGGAGTTTGGTTTGAGTTCTTCAATGCTGGACAGCAAAGCTAAGTTTCTACATGTACAATCAGAAAAATGAGGATAAATGAGTTTACCAAACAGAGGTTGGTGTGAGCTTGATGAAAGAAAAAAACACACACAAAGGCCATGGAGCCAAACCACAATAGTTCATGGGACAACTTCACTAGAGGTTTTTCATTTCTTGGGGCACAGGAAAAGAAAATTGGGATTCTGTAATTCTTCTGATTTCCACAAAATCACACTGCGATGCCAGGAGGAAAACTTCAACCCAATTGCAAAAGAGCTGTGTCTCATATAGATTTTTTTTCCTGTGTTTTCCTCCCAAGCAACTGTTACTGTGGTGTACTAACATGATTGCTGCATTCAGTGTGACTCCAGCTCCAACAGCTTCTTGTGTGAGTAAGCATGAGTAGGAGCAATGTTTAATTTCTCTGTGACCATTCAACATTTAACAAACTTCTAGCACACTGAGCAGGAAGAGTGAGCTGTACTTGCTGTTCTGAAGTATTTTGGTGCAGGCTGCTGTGCTACACAGGTAGGTTGATAGTGTGCAACCTTTCTAAGAATTTAGCTGTTGAATTTAAAGTAGACACCCATCAGAAATAGCAGGCAGGCACTCTAATGTCAGACTCTCATAATTTCCAGTATCTGTTGTTATTAATTGAATGGTAAAAGTTACTTTAAGAGTCCTAGCAGCCACTGAAGTCTATCCCTCCTTCTCCATCCATCCATTCCTCTCACCCCCTGCTCCCTCATTTGCAATGCAAATAAAAAAGTGCTTGGTGATATGAGAGCAGGTATGAAGGTAGGGTGGGACTGGCAGCTCTCAGCAATGAAGTACCTCCATCAGTAGGGAATACAGGAGAGTGGGGACAGCAAGAAAGGAAAAAATGAAGTGATCCTATTTATAAATGTATTCCCCCCCTCCCTGTCTGTACTATGCAGATATCTCAGCAGCGCAGATGGATCTGCATACTGATGAAGACATGGGGCATCTATGAAAAATGCTGGATCTGGCTGAGCTCCCTGCAGGCACAGGTTCTGCTTTCTCCTCCATTAGAGCCCAACCCACCTGCATTTTTCAAAGCTTGGACATGCATGCCAGGGTTTGGTGCTGCTTTGTGACTTTGCTTTTGCCTAAGAGCAAAGCCCAGTTTTCACTTCAGCAATCAGACAAAAGAGTGCAAAGCAATTGAACAAGAGACTGAACCTATGAGCAAGAGGTAACTTCAAATCAGCTCATCAGTAGACAATGTGAATAGAGGAAGATGAGTATCACTACAAAAAGGCCATGTAAATCACCAGCCAGGATGCCTGGAGAAAGCCAGCTCTGTCAAATATAAGAGATCAGCTTGCTGAGGTGCCTGGAGGGTTGTAGAGAAAAATCTGGGCAATTTCTCAAAGCCAAGGCTTTGTTCTACACCAGCACTGAGAGGAACAGTGTGGTTACTGTAGTTTCTTTCACAGTGCGGTTACTGTAGGTTCTTTCACAGTGCCTACATCTGACAGTGCCATATGAATATCAGTGAAGTGGCACAATACCCCATGGAGGCGGGTATGAGAAATCACATCTTTTCATTAGAGACATCAAAGAACCCAGACGGTCAAGGGTTTTTGGTTCCAAGGTACCAAACAATGCTTTCTCCAGAGCCAGTGGGAGATGTGGGTGTCCAGCTTCCCCCAATACAGGCACTCAGGAACTGGCCTGAGATCACACCACAAACCAGTGACAGATCTGTTCAGAGCTCAGGATTTGTGACTGTCAGACCACCTGCTCTTCCTGTAAGATAATCCTACCCTGTGGTCTTGTGCCAAAATATTCGGAGAAGGAAAATGACTGGGAAGGGCAAGGTCTGTGCCACTTGAAGTTTTGAGGGACTGGGATGATAAATATTAGCATCTGAAAACTCCTCAAAGGTCCTTCTTTAATATGCTAGCACAGATGGAGTGATCTCCTAGAGGCCAGGGCAACTGTGATCCTTGATCAGCTCCTTGGACATTTAAGCTTCCCTTAATTCTTTCTTATCCATGACAGACTTAGCGCCCTTTCCAAAATGGGTCTTATGCCAGCTCCTGGTAAACAAATTGCTGTGCTGCAAGAAACATTGTCACAGCTGACTGCAGTAAGCCAGACAGAAGCCAAAGACCTGAAGACTCAGAAATCTCTTAGGAGATCTTCCTGGAAAGGAGGAAATATTGCGTCACAGTAAGCGCAAGTAGAAGCACTGGGTCAGCCTGGCTCTGCAGCTGTCAGGGCTGCAAAGCTGCTTTCAACTCCCCATGTGAGGAAGGACCCCTGCCAGAGCAGGGGAGCACCATGAACCCAGGGTCCCTTCTTTCCATCCCTGATGCTGGCTTGCTCCAAGCCACCCTTTCAGAGCAGACACATGGCAAACACAGCAGCATTCCTGCCTTGAGCAGCGCCCAGGAACCACAAGAGCAAATCTACCTTTGTAGAACGAGCCACTTGAAATAACATCCAGGGAGATCTTGAGAAAGGTTTTGATCTTTCCTTCCTGGCATGGACCAGACATTGCTGCCAGTACAGACTGTTCAGCCCTATCGGCATGATAGATGCTCCTGCAAGGAACACAATTTTAGCTGTTTTAGTACATATCTGCTGTCACCATCTGCTGTTTGTTGGCATGAATGTGTACAATAAGGAAACTAGGTTTAAGGGTAAAAAAAAGGTCTCACCAAACCTTTTAGAGTTTTAAGTTCATTCAAAGGTTTGGATTTTGTTTTGTTTTAAACATCAGATACGCTCATGCAAAGCACAGTATGTCTCTTCTGTTCTTGTGTTCTTATGATATTTTCTTTATTTTTTTTTTTTTTTTAGTGTTTTTATTGCTAAACATCTTCAGACAAGGGTTCTGTCCTTACAATAAGCACTAGGAGCTCAGTTAACTTGGTAGGATAGTCCTTGCAAGGTGTAGGACACCTTCTGAAGACAAGCAGGAGATTTTCCAGATGATGTGTTTGAACAAGCCTCACCATATTCTTGACCAGGACTTTAGTCTTTCTTCTTCTCTCTGGGGTTTTCTGTCCCAGTTAACCCAAGTCAGCTAAAGAGGGCCCTGAACAGAAAACCATACACAGGAATACAAGGGACATCAAATAGACTCATCCCTCCCTGAAAGTAATAACACAGAAGTTTTGTGTGCAGTACTAGTGAGCAGTATTTGTAGAGTGCTTTGAAGTTAGAAAGCACTATATAAATGCTAAGTATTATTAACTACATGAATAAGTCATCTTCGGAGAAATATAACACTGCTAAAGATGGGAGAGACGTCTCTTCCTTTCTTAATGATAACCAACCCCCAAAGTTATTCATAAAAAATTACTTTTAAAAATAGATCAAATGATTTCCCCATCCCGTGATAATCCCTCTGATTGCCCCCATGTTTCAGTTCACTGTATCATCTCAGAGATCAAAGGATGTGTCTGAGGCTGGCAAACCAATCCCACAAAGAAGAAAACATTCTGCTGTAGATAAACAAAATACAATTTCCAGATACCATCATGGTGCTGATCAAAATAGCTGCTTTTCCAATTAGATTTCAAAGAATTCTTAATTGTTATTGATTTTATCTGGAGATGTGCAGATTTTTCCACTTAGGAACCTGTTTCACAGGGAGCTTATTACTCTGGGGATTTCAGTTACAGACAGGTTTTAGTAAGCAGCAACAGCCTGGCTGTCAGGCAGGTGACAATAAAAAGGGAATCCGTCCAGACACAGGAGACAGTGCTATTTGTGCTTCTGTTTCCTGCAGTAATTTAGAGCACGTAGCCTTATCCGTTCTGAAAAGGCAGCAGACCTCACATCTGCATAAAGGCACTTGCCTTTAAGCTGTAATAGGCAGAGGCCTTAAATAAAAACTACCTTATCTATCTACCTAGTCATCACCTCAGTGTTTCCTTCTGTTTTTATACTTATTAATCCAAACCATGGGAGTCTGCCCTGAAACAACTTCTTTCTATTTCCACATCATATGCTCATTTTCAGCATATATATATACACACACAAATATATACACACATTTATTTTTATATTTATTTATTTATTTTTGCATTTTGCTGTGCAGAAAAGAAAATAAAGAAATAGAGGACTTTATAATGTCTGCTGGGCTGCCATTTCAATGTCAGGCAAAACGGCAGGGTGTAGGAAGAAGGGAGGCAAATTGGGGCTGCTGTTCCACAGACAGGTGACATTTTGGAGCAGAACAACAGGAGATGGCTTCCTGTCAAGCAGCAATAAGAGGAGGAAGAATGAAAAATAGCCCCCACCAAAGAAAAT
Source organism: Dasyornis broadbenti (assembly GCA_013397935.1). Lineage (NCBI taxonomy): Eukaryota > Metazoa > Chordata > Aves > Passeriformes > Dasyornithidae > Dasyornis > Dasyornis broadbenti. The sequence goes on from VZRN01002329.1 coordinate 16,791, forward strand.
TGTTCTGTCCCAGGCAAATGACGGTGGAAGGATTTGGTAAAGTGACAGTGGGGGACTTAATGCTGTCAGGTAGGTATGACAGTGTCAGGAAGAGTGACTCAGGAAAGGTGAGTCAGAGCCAGCTGCCATCAGGAAAGTAAGTGCCCAAGCCACGAGCAAGATCTGTCACTTGGTGCCTTCTTGCAAGGCAGCTGAGCCAGTTTGCCCTCCAAGTGGATCCCTGTGCACACCACATCCTGCATGGACCATGACGGGATGTGCTGCCAGATGAGGACTCTGCTCTGAAGAGGAACAGAGAGGGCTTGGGTAAGAAGCACCAGTGGACCAGGATAAAAGGTTAAGATTGGTGCTATCAGGGGAAAAAATGAAGAAGGGCTTGAAGAAGTCTGGAAAGCAATGAATGTTGTGGAGAGTGATGAGAAATGCACCCTCCTGTTTTTTTAAAACCCTGAGCTGGGCTCAGAACACCAGGGTTGCTCTCCAGATGGATTTACTGCCACCAGGCACCATGGGGGCAGGGAGCTGATCAGTTCCTCCTAAATTGAAAGGAATAAAAATCTTCTCCATCAGGGCAAAAGCCAACCTTTAACTTTATGAGTTATTTCCTGTAATGCTGCATCACCCCATGACAGACACACACAACAAAACATGCCTGGATATCATTATAAACCATCTACACTCTAAAATAGTATGAAAGGTGAATTTTATGTATGGACTCATACGAAAATCTTGGAGGAAGGGAGAATCCCATTTTTCTAAGAGGCTGAAGGCACTAGAAATCTCCAGGAGGTCCTTTCCATTTTGGAATTCAATTTCCCAGAGGCTCTGAGAAGCACCAGAACATTTGGATGCCTGTGAGTAGGATCTATTTGTTTCAGATGCTGGACATTCAGGCTGATTTCGCTCACAAAAAAAGAGATGGTTATGAACTAATTCCCCATCTCTGATTTCCAAGCAAGTTCATCTAACCTCAGGAAGCTTTATCTCAAAAAAAAAAGGTTTCTAAAAGTCTTGGTAAACATCAGCTACTTGATGATTTAGAAAATAACTGACTTTGTAGGCAGCCAAGCCAAAATCACATCTGTTAATGTCAGTGTTACATTTAGGTTAAATTTAGCCTAATCTCAAAACAATTTTTTTTCTCCATTGTCCTACATGGTAACTGTGTTTTTTTAATAAAAGACACTGTAAAGGACATTTCCAAGAGATGATAACATTAGGGGGCAGTCCTCAGCTAGCAGTCAGTCCTAAGAGTTCATTGAACAGCTGTGTTTATATGGGGCTGTTTGCAAAATTTATGTTTGAGTTTGTTTTAACCTTACTTTATTGCTACTGGAGAAACAATAGATCTTTTCCATTACAAGTCATCAAGTGCCACATTAAAATACAGCAGGAGGGGTGAAACTTTCCATGCCCCTTCTCCCCATAAATCTCTGGTTATATATATAAATATATTTTTCTTATAAACAGAAAAGCCCTGCACAGTCTGAGATGCCGCCTTCTGAATGAGCTGCCAGAACTGTATTGCATCCATCCAGGTTCTTATTTTGCCTTTTCCCTGGGACTGCATGCCTGAACTTTTCACAGACGATGTGATGTCCTGTTTCTCAGTTCCTTGGGCAGGTCAGGCACATCATGACCCGTTCGTAGCAGGCAAACAAAATCCATACACATTTCAGTAGGGTGGGCCTCCCCTGTATCCCTTCAGTGGATAGGTAGATCAAAGACATTATTTCAAGCATCTCCTTCCTCATCTGGTTTTTATCTCACCCCAATCCACCGTTTGTTCATTGATTCTTATTTCTGCCTTCCTGCAAGGGAACATCACCTCCTCCTCTACCTTTTGTTTTGCTGCCCCACTCCTGAGTCCACTGCAGAAACCGTAGGAGGAGAGCCTTTTGCGACTTTTCCCTGTCTATTTTGGAAGCTCAACACTTTTTCCTTCTGAGACAGATCTGCACTCCAGCTCTTCCAAATTCTCCCAGTTATCCAAGCCTTTCTTCCCTTGGCTATCTTATTCTTGCCAGAGATATCTGTTGCAGCAACCAGGTCACTGGGTACGGCACTGAGGGAGGGGTGCCTTGTTCTCCACATGAACTCAGTGCTCTGACTGAGCTCCCCTCAACCCCAGGCCACCAACAGCCGCCACAGCTGTGCCTCAGCATCCCCAGCAGTATCACTGTGATATGCTTGGATTTCATGCTGTGGTGCTCCATGTGCATCCTACCCTGAGAATCCCAGGAGTCCCAGAACAATTCAGATGCCCTGGCCTGCTCTCAGCAGCTTCACTGGTACTACACATCATCTTCTGGATCGATGCCCTCCTAAGAAATACAGCCATTCTTGGCATTGTCTCCTACAGGCTGAATGCCAATGTATTACACTTTCAGTCCTGCTTCTATGTCATCCTTGCTTCTCCCTGGCCCTATCCTGCATCTCTGGAAAACAGTCATCTTCATGGATGCACTCCATGCGCCCTTTCTTTGGATCCTGCTGGTTTTCCTCATTACCCCCATCCCAGACTGAGATTCCTTAGTTCTACTGGCGTCTTTGATATTCCTTGAGCCAGTTTACAAAATATTGCTGGTGAAAAAGGGGAGAAAAAGCCCACAGAAATGGACTGTTTTCACTCACCTCACGGTAAGATGAAATGTTGTATCCATGATCCCATTTGTGTCCATTTACACTTGCTAGTCCTTTTACACACATGGGCAGGAATTTTCATTTCCAAACAGAGATACACAGGCCAAAAAGCTGGCTCACTTTACCAAATGTCCAAAGCAGGTGTGGAAATAGGAGCAATTCTCCAAATACCGTGTCTGGTCCATCTACACTCTGTCTTGGAGCCGGCCACTTTAATGAGTAGCTGTGCAGATTTGCAGCCACTGATGCCAGCTATTTCCACACACAGAGTGCAATCAGGCTCCATCTGCCACGAGAGGTCATAGAGTCAGGCACCAGAGATGGATTTTAAATACAATTCTGAATGAAGCTGCTGGCCCCAAACCAGTTGTGGTTATGCTAAAGTTGCCTCAAGCCTCTGGATATGAATACAGCAGCAATAGGCTGAGGAAGAGCCATCCTCGCCCTCCTCAGCATGGCTTTCTGCAGCTATTTAGTGGCGTGGGAAGGACACTAGGCATGATGGACTGAAGCTGGAAGCCTTTACAGCAAATTCTGTCTTCCAAATGCTTCCTCAGGTCGTTGCATCTCTGTGGCCACGGCAGGTACATTGATCTAGCTGACAGACTAAGGTCCTATAGCTCAGTTTTATATAGATGAACTGTAATTTTAGTAATAGGATGTTTAAATAATATTGTGTCACTTTTACATTTCACCTCCCTTTCCCTTGAATGAAAGAGCCTGTCTCCTTTTGACAGGTAGACATTTTTTTTTTCTCTCTTCCTTTTCCCCACAAAGACTTTGCCTGAAGGACATCAGGAGTCATAATAATGGTTGATGCTTTCATGAGATCCTTACAGATTATGGCTAAATGGAATGGTGCTGTAATGTGATTGCCTCCCCACTCTTACTCCTCCTGTGCCATGTAATGGCATGGCAGGGCTCTCCGCTGGGATTAAAGCCAGTCAGACTGAAAATTGACTTGTCTTGGGGGCCGTCAAGCAAATTTAAATGGCTGCTTCAAGATTCTGCCTGCCAGTGAGCCATTTCTCTAGCAGATTAGCAAAATGAATGAAATGTGGAGGCAGTAAGGCAGTAAGGCAGTAGAAACAGTGCCATTAGGCCTACATGCTTGCTCTCTCCTTCTTTCTGATTTTACTCTTAACACTTATTCTAGTTCCTTGTAATTTCTTTTTGTGTTCCGCCTCATTCACGAAATGGGAAGGGAGTTCAAAACAGAAAGAAAAGCTGTGACCCACCCTTGCCTGGGCTTTAGGTAGGATGAGGACAGGGAAGAGAGGAAGGGGATTTGCCCTTCTCTTTCATTCGTTTTTCCTGGGGATAGAGGCCCTTCTAGAGAGAATTCAGAATATATAAACTTGTTTTCTGCTTGAAGGAATCCTCAAGGGTAATTCTTCCTGCAAGGCAGAAGCAGGGTGGTAGAAAGGAAAGACCGTCCCCCATTGCTCTTGTGATCAGACTCCTCTCTGCTGTCACAGCCACAGGGAACATCTGCTCCCTCCCTCCTGTCCTTACACAGTGCTGGGATGGGGGCTGTGTTCCCTTTGCACTGTAACCTCCTGCTTGTTGTGAGAAAGTCTCAACTGTCTGGGTACGAGCAGGTTGTCTGGCTCTACAAGCATCCATTTGAGGTGAAGGAGCATTGTAGCAGATACTCACCAGTTCTCCCGTACTGGGAAAAATATTAGTGCCTGAGGAGGGTTCACGTCTACTCCCGTGTCATTCAGTGCCCTTCAATAGCTCCAGCTCTACTTAAATTCTTTGGCTTTTCAGATTATGTCAATGGGATTTAAACATGTTTAGCTACTCCCGTGAATAGAAATGTTTTCTCATCTCAGCCCCCAAGAATGCTGAGTTAGGAATAGTGTGTTCTTAGCCTCTTTAGAGAAAGGCAATCATGAAATGTGACTTTGCATACCACAGTGACACCACCACTTTCCACGGCAGCACAGCCATGCCTTTTTTTCAGCTGTTTTCTCTAATATTCTGTCTAAAATTTTCCCTGATGCAGCTGAAGTTTAATTACTTCTTTCTCTAACATTGCTGACTAATGATAATAATTGTTTCCTGTCCTCTGGTGCAACATTCTTTTCTCTATCTGCAGATAGTTATTGTGTCTCCCCTTGGTGTTATTTCCTCTACTTTGAAATTACCCACAAGCACAGTCCCATTGCTTGTCTAGCTGCTAAATAAAACCCAGCAAAAAGCAGTGAGAGTGGAACCTGGGTGGTGGCAGGGGACAGACAGGTGGGATGACCCAGGAACTGGCTCTGGCACAGTTTTGCTCTGCAGGAGGTCTCTTTGACAGCTTTTCGACAGCTTGCACAAAAGGAACTGACAGTCTCAGCTCAGGTACTAATGGCCTAAATTCTACATTACAGGTACTGGAAGTTATTACAGGTGGTTTTATAACACAAGTTCAGGCCTGAGTGGCCATGGAGATTGACACACAATTTTTCCTCTAGAAAGTCTCTTTTCAGAGAAGGAAGGAAAGACACACTGGTTCCATTTTCAGATACAAAGCCAAGAGATGCAATGAGTTGCCTGAGGTCATTGAGTCAGGAGGAAGAAATATATGACTCCCTAGTCCCAGGCAGCATCCCTAAATCATGTTGGTTAAGTATTCTCAATTTCCTTCAACATAATAAAACTCTAATTATCTTCAGAAGTGCACGATGACAACTCCAAGGCTTAGAGAAGACTGTTCACATGATTAAAGCTCCAAATGTGGTTTTAAGCATTTTGCTAGCTTCAGGTCTTCTTCTTTTTTTTTGTTTTTGTTTTCCTTTCCCCCCTAGGTAAATCTGCAGTCACAGACAAAATCGGCACCCACAGAGAAACCCAGCCAATGTGTTACACTTCTGTCACTGAAAAAACTATACACTCTGTTTCCCCCATTTCATTCTTATGAACCAAATTTTTCTCAAGTTTAAAGGTTTTTTTTCTGTTTCAGGAAAAAAAAAAGTTACATCTCTGTGGCAAGAAGGAGACAAGATTTGTTATCTGCTAGTAGAGTGCTTGGGACTTCTTGAAAATATTTGTAAATAGGTCTTCATTTAGCTGGCAAGGCTGACTATAAACAGAACTCCTCAAAGATTCTTTCAAACATAGTGTCTTATTTTCACGTAGAAGAACCTGACATTTAAATGCCTCTCAAGCAGAGTTCTCCATTCTGATGACTTCTGTAGAAATAGTTTCCAAATCCTATCTCCACATAACAAAGGCTTTTGGAAAAGAAGTGTAAAAACTGGCATCTTTTGGGAAAGACAGAGGTTATATCATGCCTCAAAGCAGAGGTAGCGTGGATCACTGAGTAAGGCAATGAACTGAGGCTGCAGAGCTTCTGCAGGGTGACTTGCTGTGTTCACCTTTCTCCTGTTGTGTACTTGGATTAAAATTGCATTGAGGCAGAGACTTTTCCTTACTAAGCATTTCTATATCACCTAATACAACATTGTTCCCCATCTTAGCAGACACTTCTGCATGCACTAAAATACAATAAAACAAATAAATAAAGAAGACAAAGTCACAGTTCTCCTACATACTTTTTTAAAATCATTTTTCTGCCATTGTCAGCTCTTTGTACTGTGTACCTTATCTGCAGGTAAATATCAGATAAAGACAGACCTTGTCCAAAACAGCTGAGATACAAACTTAAGATGAAACAGGCAGAAAGCAAAAATGCAGAAAGGAAACAGATACAAACATGGTTATTGTTCTGGGTCTGGCTGGGATGGCAGCCCATGTTTTGATCTGTGACCAAAACAGTGTTGATAACACCAGGATGTTTTCATTACTGCTGAGCAGAGCTCACACAGAGCCAAGGCCTTTTCTGCTCCTCACCTCACCCCACAAACAAGGAGGCTGGAGGGGAACAAGGAGTTGGGAAGGGACACAGCCAGGACAGCTGACCCTGACTGACCCAAGGGATATTCCAGACCATAAGGCATCATGATCAGCAATAAAAGCTGGAGAAAATAAGAAGGAAGATGGGAACATTCATGGTTATGACATTTGTCCTCCCAAGCATCCATCACATGTGATGAAGCCCTGCTTTCTAGTCCATGGTTGGACATCTGCCACTCCATTGGAAATGATGAATGCTTTACTTGTTTTGCTTTGCTTGAGCACAGCTCTGCTTCATTTATCAAACTGTCTCATTCCTTAAGTTTTCAGCTTTTGTACTTCAGATTCTCTCCCTTGTGTCCTGCTAGAGAGGAAGGAAGAGAGCGAATGACTGAATTGCTGGTTAGGGTCAACTCACCACAGTAGTAAACACCAGACATCCAACCAGTTAACAACTGTCAAATGTTTTAAAAACTATTTCCAAGCTATTTCCACCACCACTCAATGACCAGCCCAAGATGTTGCAGCTCCTGTGGATTTTTGCAAGTCTAAAAGCAGAAGACAGTAAGAATAGCAGGGCTAACCTTGTGATTTTATACACTAACCATGAAGGGCAATCGGTTGAACCAAAGTGCAGTTTTGCTTGCAGAGGATGGGGTAGGGGAAAGAAACACAAAAAAAGAAAATCAGTTTCTGCTCAATGCACAAATCCAAGTTGTTTCATCACCTACCAGCAGGTAAGTTGCAGCTCATTATTGCTGTGAGGATAGAGGTGGTTGTGCAAATGAATGGGGTGAGACAGCAGTAGCTTACTCAGGCTAAAATTATAAAGTCATTGCCTTTGGGAAGAAACAGTCTCTCTAGCAGGTGTCCTTGTCTGCATTGTGGATAAAAGAAAAACAGCCCAACAAATCTACCACCAACAAATATAAGGTGGAGGGTTTTTGCTTTTTTTTTTTTTTTTTTTTTTTTTTTTGTGTGTGTGTGAACAATGCCAGTGCATTTCAGCCAAGGTTAGCTGACCTCCATTTTTTGTGTTATGTAAAAATGACATGTATTTTGATTTTTCCGGTTTTTGTCCTTTATCTCCACTTCAGAAGTTTATCTCCTCTGCTTCTATAAAGACAAACCAAAGGATCAACAACCTTAGAAGAGTGGAGGCACTGACCTTGGAAATACTGAGATGGCTTGGCTAAGCACGTAGGTGCAATGAGGCAGCACTAATTCTTGTCCAGGTGTCTGGGAGACAAAATACAATATCATTCAATAGAACAAAGCTGTGGGAGGTGTGGTGGGGGGAGAAAGGGGAGCATTTTCACAACACTCTGTTTAGCTGAATGATGATGGGGACATCACCACTTCCACTGCACTCTGCTGTTCTTCTCTGTTTCTGTGCTGTCCTTCTGTGTGTCTGTTCTGTCACCTGGCTCTAGTTGATTGGGATGCTCAAGTGCAGTTTTGCTTCACCTAGGTTTGGTGTTCATAATAATTTTGGAGATAAGCGGTAATTAAAAAAAACACATAGACAAATTTACTTCCAGGGAATCAGACCCAGTGCTTTAAGTACCCCTTTAATAAGCATTGTACCTCTTCATGTTTCAGGCTGTATCATTTTATGCTGCTGTTGCTAGATCAATACAACATGGATGCTTGGACCACATGAGACTGTACTCATGTACAGGTCTTTTTAATTATATCCGTATGAGCCCCAGTGTAGGTGTCTATTCTGATTTAATAATATCTTATTTCAATATAGTTTGAACCTGTTCCATGCTGATTTAACCTAAACCAAAATAAAACCTTTCCTAAGCCACAAAAAGACTGCTCATTATTTTATAATTAACTTCACTAAAGATACCTTGTTTCAAATTAAAAATGATTAAGGTGATTTAGAAAAAAAATCTTTACAACCAAGCAGTTAATGGAAAGCATATTGAACTCTAGCCAGGGCTGGGCTGAAAGCATTTCAGTAAGTTTATATTTAACGTGTTTCTGAAATCTAGACAGATCCAAAGCTAGCTGTTAGAATTTGTCTTTCACATGCTGCCTTCTACCCTATTGCTGCCTTCATGTGCACAAACCCAGTGTTTATGCCTGACTCTACAGGAGCTGTCTTTTCCCTGTGCCTGTTTAGGATCCAGCAAAGGAGCAGATAAAATCTCATCTGTTATTGAGATTACAGTAGAAAGGCTCGTTACTCCAATTGCTCTCTCATCCATCCTCTTTCCTTTTTCTCCTCCTGGGCTTGATTGATATTCAGAGGGCAAAATAACCCCGGAATTTTTTTTAGGAGCAAATTGCAAGCAATGCAGTAGTAGAAGTTCATCTATCACTCTGTATATACTGTATTCTGATTTTTAAAAATTACTGGTTTATGTCAACATTGCAGGGAACACAAAAGTTTTGATCACATGCATCCACAAAAATTAAATCAGATTTATCTTCCATTGTTTGGAGACATCGAGGTAAATCAAAATAAAAATCAGTTTTTACTTTACATAGTCTTTGTTTACACAACAATCTTGGGTTATATCTTTCACTCCTGTGGCACTTGATGGACAGTTCTGGACGGTTTCCCAAACGAAACTCAGAAAAGGGATGCCAAGGAATGGCACTTCACAGTCTACAGCTGGCAGGGAGGAGTTTCTGCATCGTCTCTGCATATTATTTACAAGAGGCTGGCATGGAGCCCCATCAGCCTGTGATGGCACTGGGTGGAGGTGGAGTGTTCAGCCATCCTTGTGTGGGGAAGAAGGCTGTTCTGATCCAGAGTAAGAGGCATGGAGAGGTCAAATACTGGGCAAGCATGTTCGCAAGGATCACCTCTAGGCTTCCAGTCCCCCTTATTTACTTTACTGCTAGATATAAAGTGTGTAAAGCTCTGTATCTGTCTTGAAAAAATACCCAAGCTGGGCGAGGAGCGATGCATTCCCTGGCCTTTAGTTTGGTAAGCACCTGTACTAAAACACTGGCCATGCCATGAGATGTGTAAGAGTCACTGACACATCAGTTATAACACTCTGAATGGAGTCCTCATTTTTGTGGTGGTGTTGTTTTCCAAGACAGATTCTTTCTTGGAGGTCTTCCTGGCAGATGTTTTCCCGACTTTAGATCATGACTGAGTACAACCTATGAGACAAAAGGGGCACATTGGTAGGGATGCCACTGGAGAAAAATGAATGAGCATAGTGAAGCTTGTTGATGGTGAGTTAAAGAGGTGGAACACCTGGGGTGTTTGCAAATGAGCAGCTGGGAGAAAGTGTTGCAATTAGGACATATTAAAAGATGCTTCCAATTCATTACACACAGTTAACATAGTTGTGGGTGCTGAATCCCTCCACCACCTTCAGTGTGCAATACACCCTCCCTTTAGAGGAACTTGAATTACTTCCCAAATGCTTTGTCCAATTTCAGGTGAAAATTGTGTTTCAGACAACAGCACAGCAGTGACTCCAGGATGAGAGTTGTTCTCTTGTGTGCAGAAAATTAATGGCTTGTTTTGTTCAAACACTCTCTGTCTTCTCCCCGTGATGATAATCTATTTTGAATTATATTTAATGGTAAAAAGCTGCAGCAGCTGAAGCCAGGGTCAAGGCGAACTATCTTCCCATTTAGAAAATGGAACAGCTGTCTTTCAATTGAGGTACAAAATGAGAGGCCCTGACCAGTTGAGGTTGTTTGAAGACTGGCTTGCAGAGCTACCTAGAAAACAATGATCCATTTCTTTCCTTTGGCCTGAAATTCCTGTTGCAGCTAAAAACTGGGAAAGCCCTTTCCTTCTTTTCCAGAGCTTTTGTGTACTGTTTGTAGCCTTGTTAAAACAGCTGCTGTCTGCTGCAAGGACAGCCACACTTTGATGGCGGATGGAGATGAACCCAGAAAGAGATGATGCAGAAAGACACTGCGGTCAGGAAGGGATCCAGTGTCATTATTTCACCATATGTCAGAAACACTAAACCTTAAACCTGCAACATGGTACCAAAATCTTCCAGCTGGAGAAACAGGCAGACATGGGAGTTCACGGAACAAGATAAATCTCCAGAAGAGGACACTTTAGAAGTTACAGAGGAAAACTAGGTTTTCCAGCTTTGGAGATGTCACACATCAATAACCCAGATCATTTGGAAAGCTGACTAAGGCAGAAATGGTTACATGGACTTCTTAAGCATGCCATCTTCAAAACAAAGCCTATCAAAATCAGATTTGCAGAACTTGTCCTTTTTAGCTATTTAAAATAGTGGGAAGATTTCCAGGGAAATTGGAACTCTCCATGAGGTGAGCACTATTGAACATGTATGCTAAGCACATTTGAAAACTGAAAAATAGAAAAAATGTCTTTTTAAAATACTATATTGCTGGGGGAGACAAATAACTCAGCAAATAAAGAGCTGGAGGCATTTTGATTCTTCTTGTGCACGAGGCTATCCATTCCTCCCTGAGGAAAGGAAGGGAGGGACTAAATATGAACTCAACCATCTCTGAGGTACTTGAGATAATTGTGGTACAACTGGTTTGATTTGGAAATGGAATTAGAGTGTTCTTTTTTGCTCTTCTAATTAATCACAGTTGAATGTCTGTATTTGCAGCTCCTTCAATTAGTTCTCTACACATCGACCCCCACCCAATCTATTAAATACTGAGATTTGTGTTTGGAGTGAAAGAGCTCTACAGATCCAAAGCTCTCAGCTAAATTACTTCTCTCAGAAGTTACGTTTCAGGAGTGGAGGAAAGCAAAACACAAAACTTGCCAGAGTTTGATAATTGCAGTCCAACTGTTCCCTTCCTCCCTTCAAATGAAACCATGCAAGGAGTCAGGCAAGCCATACACTGTCTGCGGTGTTTCTGGTTGACATTCAAGTTCTCTTTTTTGTTGGCAACAAGGAAGACCAAAGGGAGTTTACAGCAGAATTTTAAATAGTCAAAGCCTAAGAAGTGTAAAATTATAAATAAAACCAACAGCAAATCTAAACAAAAAAAGCTCAAACACTTCTCCCAGCTGTTCAAGTAGTAAGATATGCACTTCTGAGACAGTGTAAACTAAGACCCAAGTCCAATCCAGAAAAGTTTGAAAGAAGTCTGTGGAAGGAAACTTTTTTAAAGCAGCAAGAAAAGCAGATACTGAAGACAGAGCCCTCAGTAAGATGGTGAGGAGTGAAACATTCTCAGTCCAGTCAGAGCTATGGGCACACAACTGGATGCAAGGATAGTGGTGTCTCCACTTGCCACTGTGCAGCAGCAATTTCTACTCCATGCAGTCCAGCTCTCGATGGCCAGGCTCCTCACAGACAGCTCACAAAGCGTAGCAGGCTGGCCCACTCGTGTTTTTTAGTGGCAATATTATTCTCAATGTGCTTTCTCCCTCTTCTCTTCAGAAAAAAAAAATTGCATCATTTAAGTGAAGAATTTGAAAGTGATTATACATCTGAAAAGCAGCTATGAAGCACAGGCTGGGAAAACCAATTGTTAAAGCTATTACTACTCATTTTGACCAGCTTTTTCTGATGCAGGACTATTGTCTAAAGTACCCAGAAGCATTTATCCTTTTATGTATATCCTTAGTACTAGCGGTAAGGGGAGATATTTATAGGAGTGGAGGAGTCTTTCCAGTCTCCAGGCAGTATTTCACAGTGGAGACCTTGGAACAAAAGTCTATGAACTTTCTGTCTCACAGCCCACCCTTTCAGCTTTAGGAAGCCACTTTTTCATGTATTTTGAAACTCGTGACTCAAATTTTGAAGTCGTTTAATTAGAAGAGCTTCCTCTTTTGCTTTCAGAAAGCCTCTGGTAACTTAAAGAGACTTGAAGGCCAAAGGGTGTACTCTTGTTAAACCTGAGAGTTAAGAAAGAATGAGGTTTGACCAGTGAGAGGGTGCTGGAGACTCCACTTTTTAATATGACCCGATTGTTAAAATCCATGTTCCCTATGCATCACAATGCCGTATTTTCCTGAGGATGTCGTGAGAGAAAGCTGTTCTAGCACTGGCACCCCAGGCAAATTGCAAGGCTTGTAAAGGACTGAGGAAGATTTCTGCTTGTCACTGCACATATGATAATGCCTCCCTTTCAATGAAACTCAAAGTGAGTACACTCGGATGAGTGTGTATCACATCCTTTCCCCTTGGCTAAGCAGAAAAATTCAATAGCCTATATGCATGAAACTGCTGTAGAAAGTGACACAGCTCTGAGAAACTCAGTGCTGGTCCTGTTTGGAGTCAGGGAGTTGTGATTTGGGTTGTTGAAAGGCATGAGAGAAGAGACAGGTTAAAATGGAAATGCTTTTTTCTTTTACCATCCTTGAAAACTATTCTGCAGTGGAAAAATGAACAAACTGCCCAACACAAACAGTTATGTGTTAACAAAGACACTTCTCAGTCATATTTTACTTGAGTCTTCTGGCTGCTTTGAGGTGCCGTTTGTATTTTTCTAAGTTCAGTTACCATGGAAGAGTCTATAAACTTGAAAGCTTCCTGGGATTTTTATTTTAGTGTGTTTATTTTCCAAGGAGGTGTTCTTTGTGATGAGCAGGAAGTATAATGGACAAACAGCTTTTCATTAAGGATGCTTGACCGCAGCTCTGAGCCACAATGGATGTTCAAAGAATTGAATGGCATGAGTTTCCCAGCACATCTGTGAGCTGCAAGGGAGGCGTACATTGGCTTTCATGCTGAAGTCTCTGATTAAAGCAAATCACCCAAAGGTAAAAACACAGCTTCCTTTTGTCAAGAGCAATTCCAGGCACTACTGGGTAGCTGCTGGGTCTGTGCTTAAATGACAGGGATGGCAAGAGAAGGGACACACAAGCACTGCAGCAGAAACTAAGAAGCTTCTTGAAGATTAGCAGTGAATAAAGAAACATTACAAATACCAGATATATTTGTGAAGTTCCTGTTGTTCATCAGGAGCTTTAATCAAGGTGGTGGTATCTGATGTGTTCCTGCCCCTCTTTGCCATGCTTAGTGAGCAGAAGTGAGGTGAAGGGAATTGAAAGACACAGTTGTGAGTAGAGGAAACTTTACTTGCAAAAATCCAGCAGGACGTAGTCATAAGCATGATTCTTACAAGGCTCCAAGGTTCCCATGTCCAGGTCAGAAAATATTCTGGGAATATAAAGGGCATTTTCCTATCACATCTGATTTATCTAACAGGTCTTAGTCAGCCATAGATACAGCTTAAATACTCTTCTCTATGTTTCAGGAACTGCTCTGCCCCTCTTAGGGTGGTAGAATGAATTCAGTGAATGGCTGGAAGCTCTTTCCAGGAGAAACCTCCACCTTTTTCAACTTCAAATCAGAGGAAGTTAATGGAAGATGCAGGCCTAATTGTGATAGGTCAGGGGAGAAAAGACAGAGGCAGGCATATGGGACCTGGAAAATTTCCTTATTTTAAATAAGTAATTTCATGGTCCTTATTCCACCATCCTGCCTCAGAAGAAAAAGGCATTTCTGCCAGGGTGATGAAACAGAGTGCCAGGATACATTGATGGCTAGGGAGGCATCAGTCTGGGGAAAGTACCAGGCTCCCAATAGAAGGTTAATAACAAGTGGGAGAAGGACAAGAAAATATGCATATGTTTGGCTTGGTCCCCTGGTCTTCATCAGCTTCTGAAGGAACCCTTATTAGCAGGTGAAATCTCTGTGACCTACAGGGCGGGTAGAGGGTATAAACCTCACCCAGAGATTTGCCTCTCCCTATGTCCAGAGGGAGTTAACTGGCACTGAGGTCAAAGTGTGAGCTTAGTTTGAACATGTAGATTGTTATTCCCTGTCCTAGAAACTTGAAGCATTACTGCTACTTAGACAATTACCATCAAGGCAGTGGAAAAGGGTTTATGGTAAAACTAAATGGCTCAAAAAGTTGACATAAGTAAAAAGTACTTTTATAAATGCCATTTTTATGTCAGTTTCACAGGCCTTGTACATGTTCTCTCTTCTCCAGAGAGGCACCAGGGCACTTAGTTGTACATTGAGAAACAATTTCTTCAATGAAAGTACATTTTCCTTTGTAGAATCCGCAGAAAGAAACAAGAGTGGTGCTCACTGGAAAATTAGTTTTGCTGCCCTACTACTTCATTTTCACACACATAACCATCACCTTTATAAACAAGATTGGTGTGATTCTGTTCATTTGGGCAGCTACTCAAGAAGGAGTTTTTCGCTCAAAAAATGCCCCACTAGCTTCTCTGCTTTTCTGATTAGTGAGTGGAATGGTTTTCTTTTGAGACTGATGAGGGTTTATGATTACCAGACCAAAGGTAGAAACTGTGATGAAGGAATAGAGGCGAAGAGAAAATAATAAATTGAATTATTGCCTTAGGAATGGTCAGAGATGGCTTCCAAGTTTCCTCTCAAAGTATTGAGGCAGCTCATGGTCCTCAGCTCATGAGAAAATTCCTGCTCCACAGGGCTAACTAGATGCATATGTGTGTGGAAGATTTGTTGTGCCAGATTTGTTGCATTTTCCACATTCTTTTCCCTGAGGAGCTCTATCTTGCTGACATTATAAACAAGCAGACACTACATGTATAGGAAGCAGTGAAGAAAACAGGATGAATCATGTTGAAATGAAACTTTTCTACTTTACAGTGGTATTAAGAGTCTGGTCCTGACTCTAACTCTTAAGCAGGTCTGAAGGGTTTTATTTTGAATCGGTAAATATTGTTTCTAATGGCAGTGTGATATTTTTGTTCTTTGAAATTTCATACTTGTCGTATCTGAGAGTAGATCATGTGAATAGGATGAATATCCCTTATTCTTTCAGAAAATTCTTAGGTTGTTGTTACCTGTTCTGACCAATAATTACCAGACAGATAGAAGAGATTTGCTTTATCTCTTCCTCCACTGTCTTCCTTCAAAAAACTCCTAAACAAAAATTAAGTCTGTGTGGAGAAATCAGCTGATTCCTGGTGTGATTAGAAAAAAAGTATGCAATTCTGTTTACAGCTTTTTTATAGTTCAGAACATTTTTAAACATGAAATGTAGTCATTTTACCCATGGCACCTTCCCAGATGTCACCTTCTTGTAAAAGAGACCCAATATGGGAAAGAATACTCCCAAATACAGCCTTCGTTTCCCCAAACTTCAGGTGGACTCTGCGTGGGAAGGTTTCACTGTGCTATGTTCACACACAGGCAGGTGGGAACAAGTTCTGGCAGACTTTCAAACAGCTTGGGCTGAAGCTCACTCTGGGATGGAGGCTGTGAGTTGTGTTGGTGGCAAAAACTTAGCAAAGATGGTTACCTTGGGTACAACACTGAACTAACACACTTCGTGGGCTGGATTCCTATCACAGATGACGCTTCTTTCTTCTCTCACACAGGGTAATTGTCCCTATCTAAACAGAAAAAGAAGAGGTCCTCTGATGTGTTCCCTGCTAATATGAGTCACTACACCTTATTGTCTTTCCAGAAGAGAAATGTGTGCTGCAATGGAGACTCGAAGGCTGTGAAGCACCTCCTCTGCTGGTCTTTTCCAAAGCTTGTCTGACATTGGAAGGGCTGTGTATCCAAACTGGGGAACACTGGAAAACACAAACTCTTTGGGCTGTGTAAGAGAGACAAGTGGCAGTGAGCTTGCCTCAAGTGTGTCACTCTGGAAGACCATTTTGTCACATGCTGTGAAGAAGTCGCCACTGGAACTTCCTCTCTGTGGCATAGGCACTTGCTGGAGAATTTTTTCAGATATATGAATCGATTTGATTTCATTTATAACCTGCAAAGATACCTTATCTTCCCTGAGTGGTAGAGCCTTTTGTTTCTGATACCATTGCTTCCTGAATCTCTGAGCAATGATGGCTTTCTCCTTTAAAGAAAATAGGCAAAACATTCCCTCTCAGTTCCTGGGCCAACAGCCTTAATGAGAGAGTATTTTCAGGTCAGGAATCACATCTTATTCTGTTATTTTATTGCCCTTTGTGACTTCTTGTCACTCTTTTAGAGGTAGAGGCTATCAGCATTTCCAGGCTTTGTTCTGTTCATCATCAAAATTATCCCCTCTGTAACTCTTACATAAGCCTGTCACTCCAAACCCCCATTCCCCCGCCCTGGTAGCTGCTTCTGCCTCCTTTTCTACAGGTCTTGCCATACTCTGAGGCTTATCAAGCACATTTCCAAACTTCCACCCACCTCTGAGCTGCGTGCCAGGGATTCTACAGCTCATTTATCTTCCTTGCTTGGCTTTGCTATTGCCTGCAATCAGGTGTGCTCTCTGGGAAAAAAAAAAAAAAAGATGAGAAGAGAAGCAGGCTGGGGTTTTGTGGAAAATCTTGTTTGCTCTTGCTGTTTCATGTATTTGGCAGCATCTTTTTTCTAATCTGAGTGTTGATGGTAAGAGCAGAACACCTTTGTGCAGTCACCTATTTTGCCTGTGCCTTGACTCAAATCTGGTTTAATACAAATTCATGGGACTCTTGGGCTTTGATTTAAGAAGTAATTGGAAGTGTACACTCACTGTGCCACACACCAGGGGACAGAGCTGTCAACTCCTTTTTAATTCTAGGAATTGATGTGCAATCCAGCAACATTAAGATCACCACTTTCTTTTCCTGGAATTGAAGTAACATCCCTCCCATGCAGCAGAAGCCACTTCTCATCTTTCTTAGAGCCAGGATATGGAGTCATGAAATCACAGGCACTACTGTATTGAATCTGCATGTTACACAGGAATCCATGTTCCCTGGGATTTGCATCACGATATCAAAACCAAAGTTTTCGATGAAGACTTGAACTTTATAGTGGAACACTGTGGAGTGCATTGCTCAGTCTGTGCCTTGCACACTGTTGATCAAGGCCACCTTGCAGGAACAGGGCTCTGACCAGACAGGCTGGCAGGACTGGCACTGCAGCAGCTGGATTCACATCTCATTCTTATGCAGCCTATGTACAGCAGTCGCTTTCATCCTTGCCCTTAACTTCTGTTTGCTCAATGAAAGCAGCACGTAGGCAAATAACATTTTGCATTTTAAAAGAGTTTTAATTTGTATCTGTTTTCAAAGTACACACCAAGGCTAATGAATAGTCACTCCATTCTCTAGGATACACAGGAACAACAGACTAAAATTAGCATTAATTAGCGGAATTACGGTACCATCAAGAAGCTTCAACTGAGCTTGGGGTCTTGCTGCAGTAGGTTTAGGATGAGAAAGCTGTGTGAAGCTGGCGTGGGTTGGTTCAGTTGCCATTATAACTTTGGGGAGAGCTGATCAAAGACCTTCCTTCTTGAGGCGCCACAGCTAAAGCTGCAGACCTAAAGGAGAGCCACAGTGAGGAGTGGATTCTCACTGTTCTTGAGGTCACTTTGCTTCCTCTTTGAATGTTGCTACAACTCTATGTGTCATTTATTAATTTGATTTTACTCATTTCACTACTTCCACTTAGAGCATAGTCCCATAAATGCTTGCAAAAGCTGACTAGAGGGGCTGGAATTTCACACTGAAGAAGGAAAGGACTGGAAGTAATTGAGAGCCAGTGGGAACCTCTTTGTCAGGAGACATGTTTGAACATTATTCCTTTCTTAAGGTGAGCAATCTATTCTGTCGAGGGCAAGGGTTTTGTTCAGCTAGACAAGTCAAGGGATAGGCTAGAGAGAAGAGATGGAGAATCTTGCTTTAAGGCACCCCCCAAGCAGAAGGTACTGCAAATCCCTTGTATTTTGCCCTCCAACAACATGGCAGTGACCTGATAAGGTCCCACCTGAGAGGCAAGTCCTACCTGATGGCAGGAAATCTATAGAATAGGTACTTGCAACCCTACCTCTGTTCCAGGTAGTCTTTAACACTCCTCTGTGAAAAGGAATTACCACAAGAAATTTACAATAGGCAGTACAACAATTTTAGTAAAACTCACTGTCCACAGGGTTCCCTTTCTGTTTCCACTGGCATCACATGCATGTTGATAAACATTTAATGTGACTTGAGCATGAATGAAATGTACCCGATTTGCAGTTTTGAAGTTGTGTGCCTTGATCTCCTTGACATCAAGTTCATTGAGACTATTTTCCATGTAAGCTTATTTTTCAAACCTGTTAGAGAAAAGAGGGGAAAAAAGACCCACCTGATTTTCCTTCTGACCTATCTCCTATGCCTTTTATTCAGGGAAAATTTCTCCTGGATTAGATGGTTGTTTTCGTGCCTTGGCGCCAGTCTACTTAAAATCTGATGGATAAAACCAACTAATTTCACTCAGGCTCACTCACTACTGATGGACAATTACTAAAATGGTGGCAAAATCAGTCTGGGATTATGCTGTAGAAACCACATTGCATTTTTGGTTTGGTTTAGTGATGCAGGAATATTGAATATTGCTTCTTTCTAACTTTCTTGTACTTCCTGTGCTTCCCAAAAGGAAGCAATGGTATCTTTGACCTGAGACAGACCCACTGGTGACCTTGCAAAACCAGATTAAAGAGTAAGAGAATCAGATTTTCAAAAGCAGGTGCAAAACTACAATTACAGAAGCTGCACAAGATGACAAGTGCTAAAATGCATGGAAACTACTGATTTTTGGAAGCTGGAAGTCTAAACCAGTTCAAATTAGTGGCTGTTTTAAGAAATTCCACTCTTTACCCGCCTCCAGAGCTGTCTCCAGCAGGTTCATTTCTGTCTCTATTGACATCCCTGGAGACTAATCCATTATGAGATGTTTCTCCACACCACATTACAGACAAATGCCAGGACACTCTGTCCGTGCTGGGACGTCAGCCAACTGTGTCCCCCTGACAGCAGGACACGGACCCTCAATCAGTGCATCCAGCCTTCACAAAGTTTCTGGCCTCTCAACAAAGTAGAATAAACTTATTTTGCCATTACACAGCTTCTGCAGAGGAACTGATTCATCTTTTCCATGCATCTGCCCACAATATACCACACAGTCAACTTCTGACATCTTAAGGGCATCTCAGTGTCCCACACTTTTGGAGCAACCACACAGTAAATTTAATCTCTCCTCCACTCTGTCTGGAAGAATTAGGAGGGAGGAGGCGTATGCAGCCCACTTCACATCTCCTAGGCCATGAGGGGGTTCTCAAGGTTTTCTTCTGACAGAGCAGTGCTCACATTCTTACTCCCCACCTTCTTTGCAATGAATGCTGCATTTCAAGCATTTCCATATTTTCCTCAAGGAAGGAGACTCATTTCTCCTTAAATCCCCTATAAAAGGCCAAGAAATCTTCTACAAAAGGCAGCACCAAGCCATAACCTCTTTTCCCCTTTTGCCCTGCATTTGTTCACCGATGTTTCTTGGCAAGGTTTGGCAGATGGGCCTTTGATGTGTTGGCTCTGATAACCCAGCCTGGCCCAGCTCTGCTCAGATCCTCAGCAATCCCTCTCACGCATGGCACGGGCTGTGCCAGCTGCTGCAGCCTGGCCTGTGAGACATAGAAACACATTAATTAACTGAGATTAATAAAATATGAGTAGATGGAAAGGAGGTAGATTTTAGTCCTCTAAGTGGGTTAAACCTGCAGGGCTACTTCAGACTCAGGTTATATTTCTTTAGTTGCTCCTGGAGCGAGGATTTTATAGAAAAAGGGCTGGTTTTGGATGTGTTGAAGGTGTAAGTGGTAGAAGCATTAGGAAGAAGCAGTGAGAAGAAGCAGCAGGAAGGAGGGGAGGATGGAATACTTCCTTCTCCTTTGGAGATGTTTCGCTGCTGCCTTGCATTCCCTGTAGGGAATTCCGGGAAGTGTTGGCAGTTCCTTACATGTTTTCTGGAAGCAGACTGGATTTTATATGGTGGAACATTCAGTATTTGATTTAATCCATGCTCCATTATACTTGAAATGGGCTGTCTTAATATTTTCTGCATTAGAAAGTATTATTATGTCAGTCAGCAGAAAAGAAGAAAAAGCTCTGATTGCACGGATAGCCTCTAGCAAATAACATTGCTTTGCTAAGTGTAGGAAGAAGTGTCCTCTTATTTCTCCTTAGGTGAACATTTCTTTTTTGGAAAGATGAAACACCTGACTCCTAAGCTAGCAGAAATGTCCAGCTACAGATCAGAACATTATGCTACTTCTGTTGACTAAAAGACCTTGTGGTCTGCCAGAAAGTGCTGCCTTTCTCTGTGGCCTGAGGTCAGTGAATTTGTAATCATCAGAGAGTAATGACTTGCTCAGGGCTTGTAATTTCCTATTATATTGGAAAAAAGGTAAGCAAGTGGATGGTATTTAGGAAGTAAGAGTGTAACATTAATTTTATAACCACACAGAACACAGATCTTCTTCTGAGATTAGGATTTTTATTAGATTTTGCTGGAAATTAAGAGAATGGAAGAACTTTTAGCTTGCTGATTGACCTTTTTCCAAGACAAGACAGTGTGTTTCTGTTTTTAAATATTTCCATATAAAAGGGAAAAAAGGTTCATCTCTTCTACTGGGATAGTCTTCATCTTTTCAACAGATCTCAGGCAGAAGATTTATAATCTTTAAGAATGTCACCCTTAGGTTATAAAGTTAATTTATTTGTGGTCCGTAATTACATATGACATGTGCTCAGTCTACAAGTTAAAACCTGAGGTCTTTTTTCTGGTTGCTTTTTAAATTTTTTT
>VZRN01002329.1:37835-59099 GCA_013397935.1 Dasyornis broadbenti
TTTTTTTTTTTTTTTTTTTTTTTTGATGCTGGCTTTTCTAACTCTTCCTGGAACTAGACAATAAACAGTATTTTCTGTTTCCAGTGCTACTTCTAGCTATATCAGTTGCTCAGGTTGTGAGAGGAAGGTTATATCATTGGCAAGATGGGAAGCAGGATAAATTCCTCTTTACCTCTGTTCAGTTGCAGTGCATTTGTACAGTGAGCTAGAGAAAAACATTATAAGACAGATCCTATGAAGGTTGAAACTACTACAGTTTATGCCAGCTGCCCAGAGACACTTGCTATTATCATGTTATATTAACAAACATTAAAGTCCTGAAATACAGAATAGCATAACTCTGTCATTCAGAGAGACCTTACTTTGCTGCAGCTGAGCATCTGGCCCTGTGAGCTGATTTTGTGTTTCCAGTTGGAGTCATTATCTCTTTGGCTGTGGGAACACACATCCCATGCTGTCGTGGTTTGACCCTGGCCAAACGCCAGGCACCCACGACAGCCGCTCCCTTGCTCTCTCCCCTGCCACAGCTGGGCAGAGGAGAGTAGAAAAATTAAACAAAGGGGTCACGAGTGGAGATAAGGACAGGAGAAAACACTCCAAGGACAAAACAGGCTCAACGTAGAGTTATGAAGTGAATTTATTACTATCAGAATTGGAGGAGGATAATGAGAAGTAAAATTAGCCCTTAAAGAACTTCCTTTCGCCCCCCAGCCTCTCCCTTCTTCCCACCAACAGTGCAAGGAAGCAGAGCATGGGGTTTTGGTCAGTTCATCAACCAAGATCTTCTTCCACTGCTCACGGAGAGGAGTCTTTCCCCTCCCATGCAACATGGGATCCCTCCCACAGGAGACAGTTCTCCACGAACTTCTCCAGCACGATTCCAATCTGATGGTCAGCAGTCCTCCCAAAACTGCTGCAATGTCATTTCCTCCCATGGGCAGACAGTCCTCCCAAAACTGCTGTGGCGTGGGTCACTTGTCCATGGGCTGCAGTCCTCCAAGGCCAGGCTGCTCCAGCCTGGAAGCAATGCCCTCTCTCTCTGCTGGGACTCCCAATGGACCACAGCCTCCTCCAGGCATCCACCCACTCTGACGTGGGCACCTCCCCACAGGCTGTGAGTGGATCTCAGCATCCCCCGTGGACCCCATGGGCTGCAGGGGCACAACCTGCTTCACCATGGTCTTCACCACAGTGTGCAGAGGAAATTTGGCTCCAGTGCCTGGAGCACCTCCTCCCCCTCCTTCTCCACTGACCTTGGTATCTCCATGTCGTTTCCCTCACATGTTCTCACCTCCTCCTCTTCTCTGGCTAGAAAAAAAACTGTGTGCACTTTGGTTTGATTTCTTCTTACATATGTCATCACAGAGGTGTAACCAACATCTCTAATTGGCCCAGGCTTGGCCAGAGGCATGTCCATCATCTTCAGAGCCATCAGGGATTGGCTCTGCTGGACATAGTGGAAGCTTCTAGCAGCTTCTCACAGAAGCCACCTCTGTGGCACCACGCTACCAAAAACCAGGCCATGCAAAACCAACACACGTGCTTATGTTTGAATCCAGAATGTTGGACTCAGTGGTAATATATATAAACCCTGAGAACTATTGAACATCTTTATGCTTCATAAATATTCTGATAGACCTGAGCAAACTCCCAAAGTCCTGGCCTAGTATTCACTGCAATTTAATTTATGACATGTATTTCCTCCACTATTTTCAGCATCTTAGCTGAGGAATCTGGAGAAAACACTGCCAGGATATATGAATTTTCAGAAATTCACACCTGGAGATGGACATGCCAGATTAACATTAATAAATAGCATGGAACACTGGTTGACTGGCGAGTTGTGACAAAGCCAACTATTTTCCTCACCTTTCTAAAAGCTGGTGTA
Organism: Dasyornis broadbenti; assembly: GCA_013397935.1. NCBI lineage: Eukaryota > Metazoa > Chordata > Aves > Passeriformes > Dasyornithidae > Dasyornis > Dasyornis broadbenti. The sequence continues at coordinate 39,724 of VZRN01002329.1, forward strand.
AGTCAGCATGCTCAGTCTGCCAGGTGTGATGAGGAGAGAAAAAATTAATTGCAATTGAGGCTTGATTCTGACATCTGTGGACATACAAAATTCCTTTTTCTCTGTCAATGATGATTTTGCCAGCAGATCTGGGTCACAAATGAAAGGCTCACAGGGGTTCTTCCAGTAGCTGAGCCGTTGTTTGCTGTCTAAAGAAAGTTGGTATGTCCTTTACAAAGAAAATATTGTAATTAAGAGTGTTGTATTTGCCCCACCAGAAATTCATAGTCCAGACCGATCTGTGGAAATCCAAATAATCCGTTTGAAGTTTAGAGCTTGAGGAGACACAGGGGACATCAGCTACACAGTAGTATTTTCACAAAGCTTCTCCTTTTATATTTGAAAAATGGAATTTACTGCTTTGGTTGCATTTATGGCTACCTGATGGCTGTTTTACAAACTGAATTGATATGCCTGCAGAAAGCTTGTGACAGAGGGGCCAATGCATAGCTCCTGCATTGCTACTCCATCCCAGGCATGATGCTTTTATTCTAGATTAATGTATATCTATTTAAACCAATGCTTGCAAACACGGGGCCAGGTGTGTGGGATAGATTTAATTTTCTTAAATTTCATAGTATCTGGGATGGGGTATGTTTTAGACTCGTGACCAAAACATTGCTGATAACACAGCGATATTTTTGTTATTGCTGAGCAAAGCCAAAGACTTTTCTGCTCCTCACCCCACCCCCCCAGAGAGGAGGCTGGGAGTGCACAAGGAGTTGAGAGGGGACACAGCTGGGACAGCTGACCCTGACTGACCCAAGGGACATCCCACATCATATGGCGTCGTGCTCAGCATACAAACCTGTGACCAAATGTCCTTAATTTTGCCCATGACTCATTTGCTTTGGCAGCATCTGGAGCAGCAAACTGGTTCTATGGAGACTTGAATTGATTGATCTCAATTACAGAAGAGGCATGGCAGAGGGGTAGAAGGAGCCAAGCCCTGCATGTCTCCTGATTTACGGTTGTGAAGCCAGTGGCCTCTGCATCAGAAAATAGAAAGATGGATATCTACAAGCACCTTGCTATCACCCAGGACTGAGGAGAGACAGATCACATTTTATTACAGCTGGCAGAGCTACAGAAAAGGTATCCTCCCTCTCATCCTGCCTTGCTTTGCCTTTTGATACTCCATGACTATGATACTGGACCAGAGAATGCAAATAATGAAGTCTGGTGGTCCTACCCCCAAGGGAGCAGATTCTGCATGATGTAGGTGCCCCATTTGAAAAAAAGAATGCAGTGCATGACATAAAGAGGAATAATAATCTATGCAAAGACAAAACTGAGCATGTTGTGAATGTTGTCATAGCAATCTCCATCTTCCTCATACCTGGGGAATTAGTGTCTGACCTGTCCTGGCTTCTGTGACAGCAGAATGGATCAGTTTTACCTTAGGGCAATATTTTGCAGCAAAGATTGAGATTTCTGCATCTTTTTTTTTTTCTTTTTTCTTTTTTTTTCCCCCAATATTCCATCTAATGCATTTAGGAGTTTTGAGACCCAAAGAAGGCCATTTCTGAGGAAAGGAATTTACTTCCTTTCATATGCAGGTAAGTGGTTGTATTACTAGAATAAAAACCTCATGAAATGTGAAGCTTATAGTTCAGCTTTTTTGATTTTATTTTTACATCTATCAATATTTGTATGAAATCTGTAAAACCTCAGAAATGCTGCAACTTTGATCACAGTTGCTAGATTGCAATGGCTCCACTCACATTTCATCAAAGAACTGAGTGCTGCAGGAAGGGCTCAGAAGTGACCAGCAAGAGTTGGAATAGGGAAATCATCTGTGGCATAAAATCCTAATTGTACCATTACTAATGCAGCGGCCTCTCCAGACAGGGAGGGTGGCTAAGGAGTGCCATGAAAGTAAAAGTTCAGTCTTCATGTTTGCAAATCCCTGCAGAAGATGAACAGAAGTCTGTGTGCAATGGCAGCTGCTAGGAAGAGAACGTTGTACAAGTTTATGGAGTGTGTATGGTGCCTGTGCAGGGGGTCAGATGGAACTGTAGCTGGAACCACAGAATATTCTAAGTTAGCAGGGGCTTACAGGAACCATCAGGTACAACCATTCTCCTGCCTCTGCACAGGACAACCCCAAAAATCACACCATGTGTCTGAGAGCATAGTCCAAACTTCTTGAACTCTGTCAGGCAGCTGGTGTGGAGGGTCCTTGTGCTCGTTGCCTTTCGGAAGAGACCTTGTCACAGGTCTCCTGTGAATCTGGAGCCCTTGGACAAGTGACATACCATCCCTATGGAGGAGACTCTGTGCAAAACGAACCTTTTGCCATTAACTACAGTAGTGGCAGTGTGTGGTAGAATGAGCTTTATAAAACTTGCATAGCCAATTCTCCCGTGAGACTGAAACCAGTCAGGGTCTTTTTAGCGAGAGGAGAGAGTAAAGTCAGGGGGAAATGCATTTACTTGGTTTTAATGGAGTAGGTTTTCAATCACTTACATCTCATCAGGCTGTAAAAGAGCAAAACAATAGCATTAAGGTGCTACATGGATCTTCTGTGTTAAATTGACCCAAATTCTATATCTTTATAAAGCTGCAACAAATGAGAGCTCCAAAAAGGAATACATTCCTTCATGTCTGCATCATTTCTCTTTTTGTTTGTTTTTTTTTTTTTTTTGTCTCTGTAAGTGTGGCTCATTGCAACTGAGGTAGTTATTATTAACAGAGGAGAGCTGGAGTAGTTTACTGAGAATCCTGTCTTACAGCAAATGCAAAGCAAAGGTTTAGGTGAATCAATTTGCTGTTATTATGGTGTCCTTACATGGTATCCAGCAGGAATCTCTGTTGAATTTACAGCTACATTTTGTATCACTTTGAAGTATTAACTACCTAATTCTACTGGTTCTGCTGCTGATGATAAACCAGATGTTTTATCAGGGGCAGCGGTGTGGATTCTTACAGGTACTTATGTGCCAGCTCCTATTCATTTCCGCAGGAGCTGGGTTTATCTGTTCAGCTGTATCCAGAAAATGTATATGCAGCACTTTGAGCTCAAACTGCTGCCAAGTTTTTGTTCATTTTAACTTGCATCTTTCATTAGGAGATGTTTTTCCTTTAAAAGATTTACACCTTCGGCTGCTGGGATTATTAAAAAAACCAAAATAAATCATTCATTGCTTCCCTCACCTTTTTTTTTCTTTCATTTTCTTTAAATAACAAGAGCCAAAGGTAGAGCTACCTTCACAGAATCATCATCATGCTTTTTTTCCCACTGATTTCTGTGGAACGTTAAACCAGCTGAGGATCTGAAAATCTAAAAACGTTACCTGAGGATACACTAACAGACAAAATTCCCAAAGACTGCATTCTAGCCTGGCCCCACACCTTGGGTCTTGCTTTTATTATGAGTCTTGTTAATGGATATTATTAATTAGAAATTAAAGTTTTATTTAACTTAAAACATTGGTATTGAACTCTTTTCAATGTTTGGCTTTCAGTAAAGAATTTTCATTTGAAAAGTCACAACAGTATTATAAGTTAAACTTTCTGTATTTTCCATTTTTGAAATGTTTTTTGCATGAAACATTCCTCTTGCATTCAAAATAGCCCTCTATTGGCCTCTCAGTCAAGTTTTAGTAGATTTATTTTCAAATATTATACAAGGTATCAACAATGGTCCCTTAGCTCAAGTTCTAAAAAGTAACTGTGAGAACTAAGTGGCTTGGGGAAAGGGGATTTTTTTATTAATGTGTCTTATGGTAAATGTACATAAATTCAGGGCTGGGGTGCAGAGTAGATGACAAAACCTTCTCCTTTTTGCTTTGCCCAGAATAAACATTCCCAGAGACTCTGCACAGACAGGAGGAAAAAGTCAGTACATCAAAAGGAGAAAAAAACCATGGGATTTAGGATATTTGTAATGGACAATGCTCGTGTGATTTATAGCCCTTCTGAAATTCCGGTGCTTTTGGTTTCCAGGTCAGATCCTGCTTTAAAGCTGGCCACGCTTTGCACAAGAGTTTGGAACAGATGGAACTGATGAATTCGGGGGTTGGAACTAGATGATCTTGAAGCGTCCCTGCCAACCAAAGCCATTCTATGAATTCTAAATGTCCCTTTACACCTAAATTATTCTTGTTGTTCTACAGTTTTGTATCAAAGGCAGTGAGGAAGTCTTTTTCCAGGAGGAAATATGTGTGCAACTTACAATGTACTTGTGAGATGTAGAAAGTTGAAGGAAAGAAAAATGCTGTTTTAAAATCAACTTTTCCCCCATCTCATGGGCCCAAAAGCACTGGTAGTTTTGATTTTGGGGCTTAAATTATATTGCAGTGGCTGTTGGAAACTGCAGACTGAAATGTCAGTGTTGCTGGAATATAATAGGATAGCACCAGTAAATATCTCCGGATTTAGCTCTCACGTATTCTTTTTTTTATTTAGTATTCCATCAATAACTTTGTTGTACATACTTTCACACAGATAGTTCATTGCTTTCAAGGTGGTTTGACTGCCTAGCAACCTTATAAAAATAAATTTCGGTGTTCGGTAGTAATGGCTGAAAACAGTGGAGCTTACATTAATGCAGCTGTGGTGTTTTGAGAGGTGAAATGCCCTGGCCCTTTTTTTTTTTGGTCAGAATTAATTCCAAAAGGAGAAATGGTTTTAAGGAATTAATGAAGCTGATTGGTAAAGAATCAAGTAAAATATGGCTATTCAGTAAATCATCCTACTTTAATGGTGACTTTTAAAGATGGCAATAAGAGATGGGCGTCCATACATTTTTTGTGCTTTTGAAAAAGCTCTTTTCTTCCCAGGAGAAGTAGTAAATTGAAGCCTTCTGGAAAAGAACAAAACCAACCATAAACTGCTTTGCATTTATATCACTCAGCCCCCGGAGACGTAGATGGCTGTTCTAGTGTGAATGACATATTCAGTCTTACAAAGATTTAAGTGTGAAACTGCAAACACTTATTACCAATTTCAGAGCTTACTTCTCTGAGCAGTTCCACCCAGCAGTATTGTATTTGTTATTTACAAGCAGAAATGATGTGCCAAGTAGTTTCTGGAAGATCATGCTTGGTGAAAATTTGGTCTTGCAGAGGTGACTGCAGACTGTATAGGAAGATAACTCCTAAATGATAGAATCACTGACGTGTCTGATCGTTTGTCAGCGTGGAACAAGGTCAAATGACCTTCACATTCAACGTATAATTTTCAGAATTTTATTCTGAACCTTCTGAAGGCTACCAGAGGGAAATCATAGAACCATTCCTGATACAGGCCAGGAAGACACTGGAATTCTTGCCCACCTGGGTACACGCCAGCTCATGTTCAGCCCCTGTTGACTTTTTCTTCTGGGCAGTTTTCCAGCCACTCTGCCTCAGTCTGGAGCACTGAAGGGCCTTTTTGGGACACAAGGGCAGGACTCAGTCCTTGGTCTTCTTGAACCTCATTCCACTGGCCTGGCACCATCGATCCAACCTGTCCACATCTCCCTGCAAAGCCTTCCTATCCTCCAGCACATCGATACTCCCACCCAACTTGGTGGTGTCATCTGTGAACTTGCTGAGGGTACCCTCAGTCACCTCATCTCGATAAACACAGGCATTAATCAGGACTGGACCCAATACTGAGCTCTGGGCCCCAGTAGTGATTGTCTGCCAGCTGAATTTAACTCTATTCACCACCACTCTCTGGCCCAGCCATCCAGCCATTTTTTAACCCAATGAAGAGTGCACACATTGGAGCCATCAGAAGCTAGTTTCTCCAGGAGAATGCTGTGGGAAATGGGGTCAAACACTTTGCTAAATTCCAGGTAGACACGTCCACAGCCTTTGTCTCATCCACTTAAGAGGTCACCTCATAACAGGAGGAGATCAGGTTGGTCAGGCAGGACCTACCTTTCATGAACCCATGCTGGCTGATTCCCTGGTTGTCCTCTATGTGCTGCAAGATCACACTCTGGATGATCTGCTCCATGACCTCCCCTGACACTGAGGTCTGGCTGACAGGCCTGGAGTTCCCCAGAGCCTCCTTCCAGCCAAGACACGCTATGACACACAAACCTGTGTGCTCCAAGAATTGAGTCCTTGGGACTACATCTATGCCAGGAAATTAAAGGGAGTCAGGAACTGTCCTTTGACACTGAAACTCAAATGCCTGCCTTGTTAGATTGTTGGCATTGTTCCTGGTGTTCTTTTAGCCAAGGAGCACTGTCCCAAACCATTCCTTATCGCAGCTCAGCAACTAGCACAGACAAGCAACCATTCCCAAAAAGCAGTTTCCACGCAGCTACACTTTACTGGAGGGTGAGAGAGTGAGGTGGTTTGGACATTTTAGAGTAGCCCTTTCCATGCCACGTGTCCCAGTGACAGAGAACACTCCTAAACAAGCATAATTTGTTAGTATAAATTGAGTTTATGCATCCTGATTCCTAGATGTTTACCCTAAGCAAAATATCATCAGAATGTTCTGTTCCAAGCTCACATGCTGATATCCAAAAGCGTCTCAGAAAGAATAGATCTAAAACTGGAAAGAGTTAAGTGATGAGATGAATCCTGATTTTAAAAGCAGGAGCTTTGCCTGAAAAAACAGAGTGCAAACTCGTGACTGGGAAGAACATACTGCTGACTTACTGACTGTTCTTTCATCAATGCAGCTTTATTTTCTGTATTTGTAATTTTTTCTTTTTTTTTTTTTTTGTAAGTTGAACTGCCCCATTTTATAAACTTGNAAAGAAAAGTGCTGGTCATGTTAGAGCTCTGCCCCGGTATTAGCAGCTGGCCACCATCGGTTCATTAAACTGCACCACTTCAAAATGTCAGTACAAGTACAATGACTGGAGCCACTGCAGCTGGGATGGTGTGATTCTACAATGGGAGCAGCTGTAAACTTTGTACGAGCAGGAGTTGTGCCACCAGTCTGTGCTGGTGGTTTGTATTGGGGCAGCTGTGCCAGGGACTGTAATGTGGGAAAACCAGCAGTATAATGGAACCTCAGATGTGTCGTTCTTATTTGATTGTTGTTCATTCTGCCCTGGTGCACTGGCTCAGAGCTCAACATTCATCTCTCACTCTTGATGTGAGCTCATGATACCAGTTTGCCATGTAGATATGCAGCAGGTGTGGAAGAACTAGGAAAATGAGCGGTTAACCTTATCCTGGTCCAGGCATCAGTGGGATCCTTTGGAAACCCTTACACTTCTAGGGCATTTTTGCTAGGTGGTACCTCAAACTATGTTTCCAGTGCAGAATTATTTTCTTCAGCTTTTCACAAACCCTGAAGCACTGTTTCTAAGCTGAAAGGCATCAAGCTTCTCTGATCCTTCCAAGTCTTCTCCAGAATTACGTGTTTCCTCCTTTCCAGAGCTTATGTGTTGTCCCAGCTGTTCTATTTCCTAGCGAGGTCTTTTCTTAGATGTCTGATATCTATAGAAGTATTTGAAATCATTATTCTCAGAGACTGGATTACTTGTATGAGTGGAATATTCAGAAACTGCAGATCTCCCTTCTGAATTAACTTAGCTGATGACAAATTTTACTGTTTCCTTTCTCCCCTGCTCTTTCTAAGTGCAGTAAGTCCGCACTCACAGACTTGCCTGGTACATGTCCTGCTTAAATGCCACAGCCAATAATAAATCAAAATGAAAATGTTATACAAATAGGCCAGAATAAAGCTGGCTTTGCATGCTACCAGACTACCTGAGGGAGATCTGGTTGTCTTTAACAATAACATGAATTTTAATTTGTAATAGTTTAACAAGCTTACATACTAAGAAGAGAGATATATAAGTATGCAAACAAAAGAGATCAGAAAAAGCTTGGTGAAAACTTTTTCTGTCAGAACACACTGTGACTTGAAATGCTTTGCAGGTCAGGTTTTTCAGGTTCTTTTTCAGGAATTCTCTTGTAGAAGAAAACCCAGGAGGAAATTTCCGACCTTTTGACTTTTTTCAGAATCAAATATTTAAATTTTTCTATCAATGCATCATTTTGATGTGTGTTATCAGCAGAGTGGGTGTTGTAGTGCTAACCTTCATCTTAGTCTTGATCTCCTGCCATTGCACGTTCTGACCACAGAGTCTCTTTGAAGGACAGTCTGCAAAACAAACCTGGTTCTTCTCCAGAGAGTGAAGAAGGGCTTCACAGAGGTGAAGGGTAAGTCACAGACCTCTGTGATGATTACCAAAGTCCAGTGTGCAGGATCTTTCCTTTCATCACTGTAGAAATCTGGCAGCAGGTGGCTTATCCAGCCATAAAACCCCCAGCAAGGTCAGTTGAGTGCCTTCACAGTCTTCCACAATTCCTGCACCTGGTACAAGACACAGCTCCATTATCTCTTTTACCTCCCATTTCTGGTGGATCAACGTGGACATACCTTCATCTCTGCTGATGGACTAAGGGCCCTTGATGTTCCTAGTGGAGCATTAAGGGGAACTCAAATAACACCCCAGGAAGTTTAGGCTGGAAGTCTGCTAGTTAGATGATTCATCTGACCTAGCATTAGGTGTCTGCCACTTGCCTGAGCTTTCATTATAGTCAGTGGTGGCCTGATCAGTATAGTCCATGGAGATTAGTGCATGATTCATCCTAACAAATGCAGCTCTCTCACTGAGGGTGAGATGAATCATGGACAAACTACAGTAACTCTACTGACTAAGTCTTTGCTGACTGCAAAGGCATCGCAGAGTGACTTGTTTAGAAATAAGTCTAACTCTATAAATATTCACATTTAGCTAAACAAATTTGCTCTTTACATCTTAAGGGCTCTCAACACTTCTGAAATAACTTTGACACCTGCATTTGAACACCTAAATTAGCAAAGTCCATGTCTGAGTAATCATATTTGAGAATTCTGCTAAAATCATGGTGTCCCTACTGATGCTTAATGACATTGCTAGGAGGACGTAAGTAGTGGCTCTTCCTGATGCACTGCACTGAGGTGCATTGTAATACTTTCCCACGGGTGTGAGAGGTTTTTCATCTTAAGGAAGCATCAAAGATGTTATGGAAAGGTTTCAAATGATTCAGCTTGAATACACACAACAGATAAGTAGGTCTTCACTTCTCCTCTAGTGTGTTCTAAGCATCTGGGAGTGACAAACTTTCTTGGGTGAGATATTTTTCATGGAGGAGAACAAAGGAGTTCAGGCAACTTCATCTTGTCTCCTGCTGCACTGTTCTGTGGGATTGACGCTGCCTTTCTGACAAACTCAGAGGGAGCTGGCTTCCGTAAAGCCCAGATTTTATTCAGGGGGATAAAGCTGAAAAACTTACACAGCTTTGAGCTGTGATTCCAAAATCCGTAATATCAGCACTTGGAGTTTTCAGTTGGGGTCTAGCTTTTGGGATCAAATTAAACTATGTATAATAGATATTCTGCTAAAAGCAAATGAAGAATCATCTTTCCAGCTATGTAATAATACTTCCCACATATTCCCTTTTCTAAACTATAGTAAGGAGTGTCAACACAATTGCCCACAGAATTAATAATGCCTTGGGCATAATATCATCAGGAGACTGTGGATGGAATAAAATTTTGTAAAGCTAAATACTTATTTAAAACATAACATTACCAGTAGAAGTTATCAGGACATTATCAATAAAGGAATAACTAGAGTTTGAAAACAAAATAAAATTAAAATAAATAGAAATTCTATCTTGAATAAGAAAGACTCTGGAAAATCATAGAATCATACAATGATTTGGGTTGGAAGGGATCTTCAAGGTCATCTAGTTCCGAGCCCTCTGCCATGGACAGAGACACCTTCCACTAGACCAGGTTACTCAGAGCCCCATTCAATCTGGCCTTGACACCTCCAGGGCTGAAAAGTTTTCAGTAATACCTGAAATCATTAACAATGCCTCAGTGTAAGGAACATTATCCCTCTCGTTTATGTTCTAGATGTGGCCTCTAGATGTTACAGAAAGCAGGACTGAGAAATTTCGAGAAGGTGCTTGTGTTAGGGCTTGAAAGAGTACACTGGAGATACTGCTTGTATTGTGTGTGTCACAGTTCTCCTTTCTGATATGTCTAAAAGAAACATCTGCAATGCCCCCCTGGCACTGCAGATTTAATGCCAACACAGTACAATTTAATCATATGCTGTAGCAGGTGTTTAGCAGACTACTCAGGACATTAGCAGAGAATAAGGCCAGAGCTGTTGTCTGGGAGAATGAACGATGTGATGTGAGAAGCTGTTCACTAGTTCCCAGAAATGGTATCAATTCCTTCATACCCTCCACACATGCACAGAGTGCTGCAAGAATATAATGAGGCATTCTGGACTGGAAGAACACATCTGGAAATCCCTGAAGAAATCTAAAAGTGCTTCTTTTGCCTTTGTAATGTCCTGTCCTCTCACAGTGACCTAGAAAAAGTCTTCTAAGACATATGAGTCTCTGCTATCATTGCTGCCTTACCTTTCTTTATTTTCCATTTTGGAAAGTAACCTATTATCTTGCACATAAAAATATTCCGGAAAGCTTTTATGAGAAATTAACCCTAATTACACTTTTCATTCTCTTTCAGGGAATAACCCAGAAATGGATTGAAAGCCATTTCATTATATAGCTATAAATGAGCCACACTAGGCTGTATAGAGGTCATGCATATATTATATCTATCTATCTATCTATCTATCTATCTATCTATCTATCTATCTATCTATCTATCTATCTATCTATCTACCTTTCTATTTATACTTGAATTTCTTTTGTTTATTAAATATCCTACTGTCATGAAAGGAGGAGTATAAACTTCTTTTTTATTTTCATCCATGGTGTGGATTTCCTAGGGAAAGGAGAATGCTACCAAAGTATGGTACAGTACATATCTGCCAGAGTACATCCATCATAGAAATCAGCACTAGCAAAGAGTAATCCAAAAGAGAAGTAATCCCATGTTTCTAACTGAAAGAGACTGAAAATTTTTTAATCCCTTCTTTATATTAATTATCATCTTTGGAAATAAGGGCAGAGATTTTGTTTCCTGTATCTTACAGTCTATATTTTACCTAGGTGGAGCCATCTGTAGAGCTATTAACTGCACATGGAGACAGCCAAACCCTTTATTTCTGTTTAGACCTTCCCTAATGGATGCATTTTCTGCTACAGATGCCTGGAAGACTCATTGAGATTACTACAATTAGATGAGCTGAGCCTTATTCACAGTTCTTTGCTGGTGAATATCTAATTTCTGAAGCACAGGATGGGACACTTCTGTAACACATCAGAAATAAAGTTGCTCCACTGAGAGGAAAGTTTCAACAAAAGGAAAACAAAGTTGTTTTCCTATTTAGCCTAAAGTCAGCTGATTAGAGATGGCGAGATGGGTTCAAATCATTGGTCTAAATTTGTCAGAGAGTGCTTTTGCATTTGGGCTTAGTTTAATAAGACTATTTTGTGGGGACCAAATATTTTCTGAAACATAAAAAACTCCGCGGGCAAAACTGCTCTCTGAAGCAACAGACACCCAACATAGGGGAACCTGAGAGGAATCTTCCAAAGATGTTTGCTATCTTAAAACATTAAGTGACTGCTCTGCAACATTGGGTTGTTTCATTTCAGTAAAGCTTTTCCCCATTCCTTTAAACCCCATGCCTTTAAAACTAAGACTTATTGTGATTTTGTTGCACCTGGGCATTGCAAGATATGCTTTTTTTTTCTTTATCAAACAGGAAAGCAGCACTTTTTTCTGCTCATCCAGAAGTTTTGAAGAACTACCTTCTCACAATGAAAAATACATGTTTTAAACTAAAAGATTGGTGATTTCTCTCAGTTCTACCTAAGAATTGTTATTAAGGTGTATTGGCAGTGCTGTGAAAGAGGAGCTTAAGCAGCTCCAGTCCAGTCTTTGTGTGACAGGTAACTGCAGCTGTTCTGTGATTTATAGACTTGGTAAGGATGTTCTTACCAGTCCCAGAATTAGGATGTGACAGATTGCTGCATCTGAAAATATAATGTATGATGTTGCATTAAAACTGTTACCAACTGAATCTTAAAGTTGGTATAATTTCTACAGACACGTGTAGCTGGTTACTGAAGGCAAATAAGTCATTAACATGCAAAAACATTTCTTTAGAGCTTGTTTGCTTCTGAACACAATATGGAGCACAGAACCTTTGGATGAACTCCAAGTCATCAGTAGTAGAGTTGAGTGAATGATTCAGAACAAGCAATATGACTGATGAATTTTTCTTTCTGCTTAAACAGTGTCATCAGACACATCAGTATTTCCTGAGACTGATTTGTCACCAAACAACTTGTGGAAAGGGAAAAAACCCCACCACAGAACAAAAAAAATTCCCTAAGTCTATAGCTTGATCTTGAGAAATCTCCTCAAGAATACACATTATTCCACTCCCAGAGTCTAATGCAAAAGGAGAACTTTTTAATTGACGAAAACAAAAACTAGATGTTTCATCTAAATAGGAGGCTGCTTTGGGGAGGATCAGTGATATTTATAAGGGTAAATGGCAGAAAAAAAATTGTTGGGTCTGTCTTGTTAAGAGATGTTGGGTTAAAATCTGTGTAGGAAGGTGATGTGAGTACTACTGTTGAAAAATTGCATTTGTAGATTTCTTTTGGAGGTATTTTTTTCTCTGTCTGCAGTGATGTGACAGTTATCACTCTGAAGGAGCTCTTTGAGACAGGTGAAACAGCAAGGTTATGTGGAGATCCACACTGAGAGACCTCTAAGTATTTGGATCCTTTGATCTTTGGTCATTGGCACCTGGGGACATGGTTTAGTGTGGCTGGGTTAATGGTTGGACTCAATGACCTTAGAGGTCTTTTCCAGTCTAAACAATTCTATGGTTTTATCCATAAAACAATGGATCAGGAAGACAAAATCAAGAGTTTTGCAAAGGATACTCTGAGATGTTTGAGTTTGGCTACACCTCATCTGGAAAACCAGAGAGTTTTTCAGATAACATCTCAAGCTTCAGATCATATTTCCTGACATAATCTACTTAGATCTGGGAGGTTTCTCACCATTCCTCATCAGCAGTGGTGAGGACAGAATTAGGCCTCATACAGAGATAACCCCCTGCACTCAAGACTTTCCTATCACCAGATTGCTGGAAAAAGGCACAATAAATGACCTTGGTGATGGGCAGTAATGCAGTCAGAGAGATATACCAGCAAGCCCCTTGGAGATTTGCTGTCTCTGTTGTGGTCTTCTGATCTGCTTCATTCCTCCTCTCACACCTTGTCAGTTCAGAGTGCAAACTGGCTGAAGGAGGGCTTAGCTCTGTGAATGCAACATTCCCACTGAAATGGATATTCTGGCTTCCCACAAGGCCTCCAAGTGTCTGCACCCCAGCAGTAATACAGCCATAAGGTCTGCTGAGCTATCTCCATGTTACTGTCCATGGATTTCTGCCAGAAGATTTGTGACTCATTATTCAATGCTTCATGTACCGCCTTAAAAATAGAAGGAGTGTTTTGGGTTATAGAAGTGATATATAGTGGTTTGGGAAATCCCTTTTCCTTAAGAGCCGAAGAAGAAAACTGTGGAAACACAAAATGGATTTTTCTTTAATGGTAGAAGCACTGGTCTCAGTATGCTGAAGGAAGAACTAACCTCGTACTGAGCTGAATTTTTTTCCCCATCAATTCATGTTTAGTTAACAGTGTTTAAACTGCATCATTATAATCTTTTCCTCTAATAAATGCTTCAGCTTTTCAACTAAAGCAGGGTGGTTTATGTGTGTGTACACTGCAGAGTCAATCTGCAATGCCTCGTGGCGATGTTTGCAGAGGATGTAGTAGAAGTTTAGTGCCATCTCTGGGGAATTGGACCACTATTATTTACAGTCACGTGAGTGTGAGTCTTTGCATATAATTTATGAAATGTCACCCTGATACAGTACATATCAAAGAGTGAAATTCTGTGCATGTTTGCGCCACCAGATTTTGGCATGGTTTTGGAATTTGAAGAGCAGAAACTGGCCCCAATAAATAATATGAACCTTGTGGAATCATGCCAGGTGCTTCCTGCTAATGTGACCTTTTCTTCCATGTTTCTCTTTCCCTGTCTGGCTGATGGATAGGATGATTTTAAGAGACTTTAGTACATGATAAGGCTGCCAGGTTTGGATCCACATCCAATTATTTCCAAAGGTCAGAGGCACTTGCACTGGGCATTCTTGTTTGCATTGCTCCTCTTAATTTCCAGGAATACTGGTGACAAAAATAAGGCAGAGGATAACTCTACTGAATATATGAACCCTTGGCTAGATATCACTGATATCTTATTATAACATATATTTTAAAAGAAACCAATTTATTCCTTACCTGCCAGTTTGTAGGTCTTTTTGTATCTTCCTATTCCAGCATTGAGCTTCCCTGGAGACAGAACTGAATTAGAGAGATTGCTGGATTGATACAGTCTGGCGGCTCCTGTGTTAATATTGGTCTTAACTTCAGGAGTTGTCAAACAATAAATAAATGCATGACAAACAAAACATGCTGGGGGTTCTTATTTTTGACATAGCAGAAGGAAATAAAACAGAACTGAAACAGCTTAGGTCTCCTACTTTGCTCTAACTGTCCTGAGATAGAAAGAAACCCATTTAAACTTTTCGAGATCAATATCCATGAAAAACTTATGACTTAATAAACCAAAATGAAAAAATCATTGACTAAAGTCATAGTCTGGATATCTAGACATTAAAATCTGGGTTTACATGTTGTCAGCCACTATTTTTTTGAGCCCCATATGCTTCAATTTTAAAGCTTCTGTAGCTTCTCTGAATTACTTTTACATTTATCTTTCTGTGGATCCAGATCTTTGCTTTTGGTTACAGGCAACAAAATTCCTGAGGACTACAATGTTTCAGATTCTGTGCAAGCTGCAAAGATCCCCTGAAACCACTTTTATTAATTTTGCAGAAGTTGCAGCCTTAAGGCTTTAAAAAGTGCTAAGCAATCAGCAGTCACTCATTTGGGAGCTTAATTATGGAGTTAGGAAACAAATATGTCTTGTCCTATCACTTGCCTTGCATAATATGTGTTCTGGGACTTAACCCCACACCTGCTCGTACAGGTGTGTAAATACTTGAGACTGCTGGGTACTAACACAGAGATCTCTTTCCAAGTATGTCACTGAGTGACATGGGAAAGCATCTGCATCCTTCAGCCCATCAACAGGAGTCTCCTGGTGGCCAAAATGGGTATTTTATAATTTCAGATTATATCTGAAGTATTTGAAGTATCTGAGTAGCAAAATAATGACCTCTAGGATATGACTTGATATACATTCTCACCTACATTGTGCAGGAAAAGTGCAAACATAGTTCTTTCAGTAGTGGAATAAACAGAATTAAACAAGGATATGCTATTTCCTGAACTGTCTTTTTAAGGAACATTTCTAACAGCTATGCCAAACCAAATCATCTCAATTTTATCATTTTTTTTTTTTCTCTCATGTTTTATTGACAATAGCAATAGACACTGGCTTTTAAAGGTAAATCAGAGTTACTCTGAATGGACTCTCACTGTCTGTCTGACAGATGGTTTGGAAGAGGAGCTGAGCTCACCTTGATGGAGCAGACAAACCATGACCTTGGACTCATTTGCTCTTCCTTCCATCTTCTCATCCCTAAATCAAATCCCTACCCCCTCAGTTCTTCTTTTCCCTGTTTTCATAGCCTGGGGTGATGCTTGCTGCACAGTTTGAGATTTTGAGGCTTTCGGAGGAATGTAAATCAACCTTTTTCTTCTAAATATGACACTGGTGGGTAAGCGCTGGCCAAGGGCCAAACTCCCATCTAGCTGCTGTCTCACTCCTCTCCTCAAGAGATCAGGTGGAAATAATAGGATGGAAAAGTTCTCAGCTTAAGATAAAGGCAGGGAAATCACTTTCCAATTGCCACCATGGGCAAAACAGACTTGACTTGGAGAAAACTGGTTTAATCTATTATCACTGATAGTAGATTCAGGTAATCAGAAACAAAGACAAAAACTAAAACACCTCCCTCCCACCCCCTTTCCCAAAGCCAACTTTCCCCCTTCAGTCCCAGTTCCTCTCCCCCGAGGGTGCAGGGATGGAGCTGTGGTTGGTCCTTCACAGCCCCTCTGGGCTGCCCTCCCTCCTCCCAGTCTCCCTGCCCCGGCATGGGCTGGTCTCTTTCTCTGAAGAGACTCTGTCCCTGAAGGCTACAGTCCTTCAGGGACAGCAGTTCCCAGTGGAGATCTCCCCATCTGTCTCCGCATTCTGTGGCTCCAAGAGTTTGCTGCCTCCAGCCTCCTCCTTTTGCACTGGAGTGTAACTGCACCTTTCCAGGACAGTCATTGAGCTTCATGAAGCAGCTTTACTTCCATTACTTCCATATTCCTTTTAGATACTGAGTTCCTCTTTGTTTTCATGCCCCATAACTCCTTCCAGTGTGGAAAACCCCACAAATGCCTCTGCCAGTCTCTCCTTCTATGCACATCCATTCGCAACCCCTTCCTCTCAATGGGACTGAAGAGCCAGCTGTGAATGCTGTATTTCCCAAAAATGGTGCAACGCTTTCTGAACGACTGAAGCAGAGGCTTCGTCTGAGGTTGTTGGACACGTGTCCCTTGGAATTCTTGCTAAGAATTGTAAAGAAGGACAAAGACCAAGGGTGTGAGTTTAGGTAAACTGTCCTTTACAGTTGTGGAGCAAATGGAATTTGTCCCCACTCTATATGGTCAGAAACTGGGAATAAAGGCACTGCAATAAAATCTCCAGGTGTTGTTAAAAGGGGAGGAATCATGGATGCCAGAGTGGACAGGCAAATAATGCAAGGAACTTGAGAAGTTCCTTGGAGAAACTTGGAGAAGAGAACTTGGGAAGAGAAACAATTAAATCATATCAAGAAAAATGCAAAATCTGATCTGGGTACATTGAGGGAAGACTCATCCCAAACATCCTCCTGTTAATAAAAAGGAAAAGCCTGAAAAAAATCTAAGATGAACCTAAAAAAATCTACAAAAAACTGCTCAGGCAGGGAGATCTTCCTGGTACTCTCAGCCTTGCTAATCTGGGAATTTGAGACGGACTGAGAGGCCTGGGAGGTGGTGAGGAAGGATGGGGTAATGGAGAATGCCTCTGCCTCCAGGATCTTCAAGTGCTGTGTGCACACACTCATCTTCCACTCAATGCAGTTTCATTTAGATTGTTGTCCCCCCTCCTCATGACACAGGAGCTGTGTTTCCCCTGGAAAGACTCTCCCAGGTGACTCCCTGCTCAATTTCTCATATTGTAAGGGTCAAGCAATAATTATATCAGGAGAGGCACTGACTTAGAGAAACAGCAAGGAAAAGATGTGATTCTTCTGGCAATGAGTTTGTGAAGAACAGCTCAAAGAGGAAGATGAAAAATAGATACCAAAACAGGAAATGTAAGCTTTGAAAAAGGAGTCAGAACTGCTAAAGCTGCTTTTAGAAGAAAACAGTTTATAGAACAGATTCTTCTCTGAACACAACTGATATTTGCAATTAGAGCTGGTCAGAAGATAAGGCAGTTTAACTTTTTAAAGAACTAATATCTTGCAAAAGAATTGATCTGAAATGTTATTCAGGGTCAGATTCATCATCCCCCTTTCTTGTTGCTTTATATCTGGGACTTCCAGGCCTCCAGGCACCAAGGAAGACAACTTCACCTCAGCCAGAATCACATCACATAACTGGTTTTTCTCCTGATATCTGATATGAACTAACATTCCCACTAGAAATTGCCAGTTTAAATCATCAATTGCTAATGATTAAATTAGCCTAGGCCTAGTTAACTATCTAAACATTCAATCCCTTTTGGAATTACATTTATGATCTGTCGGATTACGGAAGCAGAGGAAAATGCCTTGCATCATCTTGTGATGATGAGAAAAACTAAATGTTTGTAAAAACCAAAAAGCTTTTCACTTTACAGAGATGAAACAAAAAGGTCTGTGTTGAGGAGAAGTTGCTTTTATTTCTTTTTGAGAGAGCATGATAAAATAAAGCTCTAACAAATCAAAACATCAACAGGGCTAGAATGTTTGGGGGAAAAAAAATGAAAGGCTATTTTTTTTATTGACAAGCAATGTGAATGAAAAATGTTCGCACTGTTCAAATTGTTCAAAACCAGTTCTGTTTATAACTGGGGAGAGGCAAAGAAGATGCATTTATATGTGGACGCAGGAAGTGTTCTCATTTCTGCAGTTTGTGAAAGCTCTGCCTGATTTCTCCAAAATGAAACATTAGGCAAGCAGGTAGGGTCTAATTCTTTACTGGCACAACTATTTTAGCAACACTGAAGTAACTGGAGCAATGACAATTTATGCCAATGGAGATTTGCTTCACAATACTCCAAAGCTCCTAACCTTTGGTGTGTAACAGGAAGAATACGTTTTAGCAAGTTTATTGCAAACAGCCCAAGATGTTGTGTTGGGCAGCCCTTTTGTTATATCCATTCTTTAGCACTGTTGATTGTATGTAAGTCAATTATTAAGTCCCCTCTCCTTGCTTACAGTTCAGTTCCATTCATCCTTCATCCGGAAATGCAGTTTCTTTTATTCTTTGCACTCAGGATATGCAGTCATTTTAATGTCAAGGAAGCTTATAGATAAACATACATATTTATATGTTTGGCTGGATTAAGCATTATTCTGGCACTAAATACAAGATGCTAATTTACAGGATTTGAGCCTACTGTGGTTTATACTATTTTGTCTTGAGGTTCTTTTCACAGCTCCATTCATGTAAGAGTAAGTAGACACAGATAAACAGTATTTGACTGCAGAAAAATGTGAAATTGAGCTTTCCACTGAATTATTGTTTTAAATTAGATTTCAGTCACTCCTTCCATGGAATACTCCCAATACTTTACATTGGTTTTGATTTCCAACTTCAATGTGCAATCCATTCCCTAACAGATGATTCAGTATCCATGCTGGAAAATTGTGTAGGATGGCCCACTATAGACACAGGAGCACATGCCACTTTGTATGGCCTTATTTTGTTGTGTGACATCATCTGATAATTCCTAATCTCCCCTGCTAACAAGACCTATGTCAGGTGCTAAGATCCTGTGTTTCATTTATAATCAATCATTCACTCCACAGCACAGCTTTTACTGACAAGTAATTCATTATTTTATCGGATCAGCCACTTATCTGTCTGACAACATTTGGGCTAGCATCATATCTTGAAGTAACTAAGCACAGCTAAAACTGCTTCCAACTTGGTTTTGACTTAACATTTCCCCTGGTCTAGTCTGCCTTCTCCAGCTATGGGATTTTTGAAACACCCACAGCTGCAACTGAAGTGAGTAGATGAAATCCTGGCTTCCAGCTGCAAAGCTCTTACTGACCTCAGTTAAAAAAAAAAAAAAAAAAAAAAAAAAAAAAAATTTTTCAC
>VZRN01002329.1:67132-88769 GCA_013397935.1 Dasyornis broadbenti
AGAAACATCCTTGAAGGAAACATCCAAATGTTGCCTTCTGGTTAAGATGAAGTGCATGCTTTGGACCTAACGAAGAACCACCCTATGCTGCTCTCCTGAACATGAGCTGCAGCACCTTCCTACAGAGCTGGTGCTGTGACTGCATCTCCAGCTCTACAATCTGACTTTGCTCTTCCGCTTTCTGCTCTTGGAGATTTTAGCATTGCTTTTTCTCTAAAAGAGCTGGTACTAAATGAATAACTTGACCTCAGCGTACCAGAGAACAGGAGAAATTTCTTCAGCAGGACCACAAGAAAGGAAAATCCCAGAATCTTCCCACTTCCTTCCTGCATTTGCAAGGCCAAAGGAGAAGTTAAAGCAAGTAACCCCCTGCCCTTAATGCAGCAGCCACTGTCTCATTAGCCCAAGCATGTTCCATCCCTCTCCTTTAAGTACAGATCTGCACTCTCATCCTCCTTACTGCTTCTTACCTCCGATTCACATTTATTATTGATATCACCTATCAATAATGCTTTCTGCTGCTTCAAGAGTTTGGCCTGTCTGCCAGATCCCAACTTTCATGTGCTCTTTGCCTCACCTCATTATATTTTTAATGACCTATGATTTTTTTTTCCTTTTCCATCCTGTACCTGTCCCCCTCATTGAAAAGTGAGAGAGCAAAAGATGTTGGCTGAGAAAGTGGCAAAAGGAACAGTGTTGGTGCTTTGAGCAGTTGCTCTCACACTGCCCCTCAGCTTACTAACCAGTTTAGCAGCCTCTGAAAGGATAGTGAATGCATCTGTTTAAAACCTTATTTAAGCATGGATGCTAGCTCAGAACCACCACACAAGAGAGAGTAAAACCTTATTTCCTGCAATTTTGCTGCAAATAGCTGTAATTGATCTTTGAAAAGGCAGTTCTCGTCATCAGGTTTCCCAGCTTTATAAATTGCGATCTTCAGCCTATTTTATCTTCTTTTTGTTTTCAAAATCAGCTCATTTTATAATGGCTAAGGTAACATCCTGTTACTCAGAAAACACAGCACCATTAGAGCAGTTGTACCTGAGAACAGGATTACAACATTGAACCAGACAGAGAATGCCAGAGATAGGATTAATAAAATACTCAATATTTAACTGAGGAACTTGATCACAAAGGATTTGCCAATGATATCAGAATAACACCAGCATAAATATTTTGAGGCAATAGAGGAAATTTCTTTGCCCTTTAACTTTTAACAACTCTGTCCTGACTCCAGTCTAATACAGCATTCTGTCTCTTGTTGCCATTTCCGCTGTCTGCTGGCTCTACCAGTCTGTTTGGGTCAAAAGACACATGTGTTATGTTTCCAGAAACCAAATCAACCAATTATGTCATTTCCCATTATTATAGTTATTTAATTGTAAAAGAATAACAACAGAAGAAATGCAACAGGCAGGCAAGATCTGACTTCCTTGTTGAGTGGAGTGAGCCTGCCATACTGCTTCTGCCCACCTCACCCTGCTCAAGATCTTAGTGTGATGGTCAAACCTTCCAAGCTTTGCCAGTGTGGGGCCCATAGAAAGTAAAAATAATACAGTCACATGTAGTCACTGGTCCTCCAAGCTCTACAAAGCACATTGTGACTTCATCCACAAATGTGAATTTTACAGTATTTACAGAAGGGTCATAATGTTATTTTAAGTGGCCACAAGAATTAATTATATGGGGCAGAATTCAGAAGGAACAGGAGAGTATTGTGAAGACCCTGTAAGTGTCTGAACAGAGGAGACAGAAAGTTAAGTGCTCTTATGCTGCCTGAAAGACACATAATACAATTAGGCAGACCTGCCCCAGCTTAGAAACAGGGCACTTTGCTGACAGGGTATCAGCAACGTGGGCATCTTTCCACTGCACATCAAGGAGCAGTTCCAGTGGCAATCAGGGACGTGCAGGACGCTCAGGAACAGCTGAGCTCTCTGTGAGATCCATCTTGTTGATAGTCCCTTTCACGCAGTCTGTACCTGGGTCTGGAAAGGAAACTGGTGAATAGTGTAGTGCACACCATTTAATGGCTGATGTACTGCAAAGGGGTGGCTCTGCATGCTGTCTACACCCTGGCCTACCACCAGAAACATTTCTAGGATTCAGGAAGGTCAAAGTGTCGATTTTGATGTAGCTGCAGCAGAGCTGCCCCTTTGTTAACCTTCAATAAAGGGGCAGACAATTTAGAGTCTGGTCTTGGTATCACGATTCCATGGCTTCAGGACACAGAATTATCCTGATCTCTTACTTGCACGGGTAAGGCACAGCATGAGTGTGACTTGATTTGGTGCCTCTGGGTGTTTTATAGAATTTCTAGATATGGGAACACAACATACAAGGATTTTTGTCTTATCAGATTGATGTCCTCTATGCTCATACCTTTGGAAGAGCTGTGATAATTGAGATAATCCCCATCCCTTAAAGCAGCTTTTTAAGCTGTGATTATTTTGGCAGCACAGCTCAGGTTTTATCACTCATAGAATGCAGAGGAGGAAAAGGAAAAAACCACTTATTTTTCTTCAGCTTTAACCCAAATAAACCCAGACAACTGAAAAGAAGAAACATCTCCCTCTACTCATCTCTCTTCTGATTACTGTCCAGGCAATCACACTTGCTAGAAAGTACCTCTAGAATTATTTTATCACCCTTACATACTCTGAATATTCTTACAAACAGAAGGATATCTAAGATGAACAATTTTTTACTGCATAAGCAACTGTCTGTAATTGTGAAGATCTAAATCCAGAGCAAGAGCAGGACATGGGAACTTCAAAACCAAATCCAGGAGCTGGGTAAGTTTTCAGAGCAAGAATTTTTTCCCAAGCCTTCTTTTAGATAAATCAGAATAACTGAGCTTCATCTTCCTGTATCGAAGCACCTTGCTAACAAAAATATATGTGGTATCTAGGACTTGCTACTTTCTTTGAATTTCCTATTTGTTATTTTAAAATCTTTTCTATCTCTATTTACTGCTTTTGAGATGTATTCTCTGCCTGACAATGTGTGGGAATTCTGAGGGTCTGACTCAAGGCTGCAAATTTACTTAGGCACACTTATGTCAGATCTTCCTGACTCCAGCCTCAAACCACTCCTGTCATCATTGAAATAAATGTTTATGTCACCTTCAATTCTGCCTACTCTGTGAGTACCATTGAAGCACACAGTGGATTTCAGAAGCATCAATGTGGGACATGAATGTGGGACACAAATCCTAAAGTTAAAGACTAAAGTGACAAATTTAGGCACTATAATAACGAGACATATTAGAGGATTTACAACCCTAATGCCAATGACAGTGCACAGTGAATTCAAGATCCAAAGCCAGTGTTCACAAAAATCAATGATCCAGGCAAGGGTGTGTTGTAAACTATACTTTTTTTCTTGTAGTTCCTGAACGGTGGAGTACCGACCTCCTTGAGAAACTGTAAGTCAAACTACAGGTTGTCATGCAGCTTGCCCCTTCTTGGTATTCCACTTTATATAAAATTCTTAGTGGATGGAAACCCTGCCCATGGAAGTGGGATTGAAAGTATTTGGTCCTTTAAGATTCTTTCCAACCCAAATATTTCTACAATTCTTATCTCTGCTGTGGTGAAGAGTGTGAAATACTTTTGTTGGAGCATAAAAAGCTCCAGAGCTGGATCCCAGAGGTTGCTTCTTTAGATAGTTTCCAGGGCTTCTTGATAAAAAGATATTATATGCAGGAGCCATTTCCAGGCACATGAGAGACAAGATAATTGGGAACAGAGTCTGGATAAATCATGTGTAATAAATCAGGGTAAATTGTCCCTGACCAAACTGATATTTTTCCATGTTGAAATAGCAGTGTCTGTGACCATGGGTAGGGTGGGATTTAAATAATTTACATCGGCTTTAGGAAAGTTTGCAACACAGTTTCTTTAGTATCCTTTCAGCCATAATGAGGATATATTCACTGGATGGGTGCACTATTTGGTGAGTGGTAGATTTACTGGATCATCGTACTCAAAGGTGAGCCTGTGATTCTGGATCCTATTATCAACCAAGAATGGCTTAGGAAATGAAGTTTCTTTAGACTGGAAAAGAGAAGGCTAAGAGGAGACCTATTTACTGTGTTCAACTACCCGAAGGGCAGCGATAAGGAAGACAAAATCAGGCTTTTTTCAAAGATGCAGAGCAAGGAAAAAGAGGTAATAGTCACAATTGCAACAAGAGACATTCCAGTTAGTTACAGGGAATGATAATTCACGAAAACCCATTCTCCACAGGTTAACCACAGAGATTGTGAACTCTCCATCCCTGAAGGCTGCCCCAGCTCAGCTGGACATGGACCTGATCTAAAAGACAGCTGGAGGTAACTTTAAAGCTAGTCTTGCCATGACAGGGGTGGTGTCTAGATGATCTCCAGAGATCCTCCACTCTGTATTAGTCTGTGGTTGTAAATATTTTGTGAAACAGGAATGTAACCCAAGGACTCCTCTGGCCCAAAATGTCCCAAAGCCTCTGCTCAGCTTAAAGAGAGAGGCAGCAAGCTGAGACCTGTGGGACCTGACAAGATGTATCCCAGAGTCCTGAGGGAATTGGCTGATGTACTTGCCAAGTCACTCTTCATGATATTTGGGAAGTCATGGCATTCAGGTGAAATCTGTGGTAGATGGACAAAGGGAAGTATTGCACCTGTTTTTAAAAGGTGTAAAAAGGAGGATCCTGGGGGCTACCACCCTGTCAGACTCACTTCCATGCCTGGGAAGATCATGGAACGGATCCTCCTGGCACCTACACTAAGGTATATGGAGAACAGGGATGTGATTTGGGACAGCCAGCTTGATTTCACCAAGGGAATTTCCTGCCTGACCAAGAAATTTTGGCCTTCAGTGGCCTTCTATGATGGAGTGACCACATGAGTGGATAAGGGAGGGGCTACAGATGCCATTTATCTGACTTCCGTAATGTCTTTCACACCGTCCCGCACAACATCCTTCCTTCTAAATCAGAGAGAGATGAATTTGAGGGTAGACTGTGGTGAATGAGGAATTGGTTGAATGCTTACATCCAGGGGGCAGTGGTCAATGTCAAAGTGTCTGGACAGAGATAAGTGATGAGTGGTGTCCCTCAGGGGGTCTGTATTGGGACCAGTGCCAAGTAATTCCTTCCTCAATGACACAGACGGTGGGGTCAAATGCACCCTCAGAAAATTTGCAGATGACGCCAAGCTGAGTGGTGAGGTTGTCACAACTGACGGAGAGGATGCCATCCAGAGGGACCTGGACAAGCTTGAGAAGTAGGCCCATGGGAATCTCATGCAGTTTAACAAGGCCAGGTGCTGGGTCCTGATATAAATACAAGCTGGGGGATAGATGGATTGAGAGGAGCGCTGAGAAGATGGTCATGGGGGTACTGGTAGATGAAAAGCTGGACATGATTTGGCAGTGCAGACTCACAGCCCAGAAAGCCAAACGTGTCCTGGGCTGCATCCAAAGGTGTGTGGGCAGCAGGATGAGGGAGGGGATTCTGCCCCTCACTTAGCTTTGGTGAGACCCCATCTAGAATACTGCATCCAGCTCTGGGGTCCCAGCAAAGGAAGGACATGGAGTGGGTTGGAGTGAGTCCAGAACAGGGACACAAAAATGTCCAGAATGTTTGAACACCTCTGCTATGAAGACAGTCAGAGACAGCTGGGGTTGTTCAGCCTGGAGAAGAGAAGGCTCTGGGGAGACCTTACTGCAGTCTTTCAATATTTCAAATAAGCTTCTAAGAAAGATGGGAACAGACTTATTAGTAGGGACTGTTGTGACTGACAGGACAAGGGGTATTGTTTATAAACTAAAAGAGGGTAGATTCAGACTAGATATGAGGAATAAATCCTTGATTAGGAGGGTGGCAAAACACTGGATCAACTTGCCCAGAAAGGTGGAAGTTGTCCATCCCTGGAAACATTCAAAGTCACATTGCACTGAGGAAGCTTATCTAGTTGAAGATGCCCCTGCTCATTGCAGGGGATTTGACTTGATGACCTTAAAAGGTCCATTCCAACCCAAACTCTTCTATGATTCTATGAGAGACTTCCAATGAAATGGAGACTCGGCAGGTCACACAATGTGGTTCCCCTGGAACTGGCACTATGGGGAATTATTATTTTTCTCAGAGAAACACAAAAAAAGGCACACGAAGGCCAGAAATATTACTTCTTTGAGGCATCTCTGCTTCCTCCTCATCTCTGCCCTTATCTTAAAGCACTCACCAGGTGAGTGAGAAAGAGTATTGGTATATTAACCTGAGGAGCAGGAAAAGGGGTTTATCACACGCTGGTCATTCTCAGCGAATGTTTGCATCTTCCAACTGCTGTTAGTGCCCACCTCCCATTAATTTGCTCTTCTTTCATGTGCTGTTTTGAGGTTATAAACTGTAGCTCTGCCCATATATGTGCCAGAAAGTGTCAGCTGGAACAAATTGCATTTTATGAGGGTTCTAGTTTCAGGAATTCACTAAGTATTCCTGATATTTCTTTGGGATTGTAAGCTGAGGAAAGACATAATTTCTGGATCCCAGAAAGGCATATCAATAATTAAGTGCCAGCTCACTCAGCTCTTGAGAGATGCTTCATGGAAGACTTCAGACTTTGCAGGAAGTTTCATAAATAAAAACTCTAGAATTTAAGTCCAGGACAGCAAAATCTTTCTTTTTTAGGCCTGGACCTCCTTGTCCATTCTCTTCCTAACACACTACTAATGTATTCCTTTGTCCGGAGAGCTTTGTTTCTCCATATTGAAGTGCAGTGAAGATAAACAGTGTGTAGCTGACTGGTGAGATATGAGGTGAGGTTCCACACTGAGTCACTCCAGCTTGAGATAACCAGCAAGCAAATAACAGAAACCAGAATCACTGTCATATTGTAACACTTAATCTGTGTGTACACTTATAAGAAAAGTCTAAATCAGTATAATCAGTATTGTCACCTCTCTATCCTATTGTCCTTTTGTTTTAGATGATATTTTTCTTCCCTTGTTTCTGTCCAGTGGTCAGGTTTATTGGTTTTTTTTTCTCCATTACTATATCTTATCATTCCACTACTCAGCTTGCCGCATGAATTATTAATAATGGTTTTATGCTAAATGTCCCTGCCTTGCACATAATTTGACCTTACTTACTGAAGGAGTAACTGTGCAAACCCTTCAGAACACATTACCATCACTGTGTTTACGAAAAAGATTTCTTCCTTGTATTTGACTTACTTAGCCAAGATTCAAAACACTTTGAACAGTCACATGACCTTTTTTTATTAGCCCTTTTTCATTACAGAGCAAGAAAGCAAAAATAAAACACTAACCTTTCTGAAAGCTAATTACATTTTTGGTTGCCAGTAATTGTCCCTGTATTTTCATACTGGCATCTATCCTTGAAAACACTGAGAAAGTGAAAAAATTAAAACTTGCCTTCCACTACGCTTAAAAAATAACTTGATCATCAAGAAATATTCAGTGCAGCCTTCAAACATGGTTTAGGAAGGAGCTGTAGCTTGTATTCACCTCAGGATAATTGGAAAATGTCTCAGTTTATCATACTGGTTCTCTATTCAGCAAAATGTTTTCTTATACCTCTCCCAACCTAGTAAAATTTTAATCCTGTACTGAGGTCAGCAGGAACAATTTTAAACAGCTGCTGTCTCAGTTGTAATGTCCACCATCTTTCCCTTAGGGAGTGTAGTTTCATTTCCATGGGAAACTTGAAAGGTAATTTCAAAGTCTGTATTGGAAAGGTGTACGCTTACCAACGGTCTGGTTCACTTCCAGCATAAATAACAAATGTCAGACATTTTGAAAGGCAAATGTTTGCTAACAATAATCCATTACAGAATAAATAGTTATCAAGCAGCATAAAATATTCATCAAATTAACAATTAACATTGTGGTTATTCTGATGACCATTGGAATGTCATTTGCTTTCTCAATCCTGATATACTCTTGCTTCCATAGTATTCTATTGTAAGAATTTTCTTTGTCCACTTAGGAATTCATTTCCTTTTTTGAGTACCATTTTTTCCTCCAATTTCAGTTCTCCTATTGGTCTCCAAAATATTTGTTGGATGTCTCTTGTCTCCTTACCAAAATAATCAAGTCCAGTCTTTTACAGTTTTCACCACTTGACATATTCCTTCCTTACTGCACTTATTTCCATCCATACCTGCATCCCCACAAGCTGTTTCTGTGAAGCAGTGAGCAGCACTGCAATAGGATGAGTCCCTCACTCCAGGTGAGTTCCCAGCCTGTAGCTCTTCACCTTTCAACAGTTTTTGATTGCAGAATGTGCTCATTGCTCACTTCCAACCGCCTCCATTCACTGTGGCTTCAGAGGAGGAGGAGTAGACAGAGCAGTAGTCAGACTACATCTCGATCCTTTCTGTCCGAGTGTAAATTTGAAGATCTTTCTCTTTGAAATCTGGCCTGACATGGATAGGAAAACTCTGTCAATCTGAGTTGTCATCAGAAATCTTTTTCTTGAGGAACCTCAGCATGTGATTTCTTATTGTCTTATCTCATTCAATCCTGCTGAAATAGGGCCTCAGCCATCTGTAATGCAGAGAATATTGACCTCTTCATGCTTTTTTGGAAGTTGCATGAACATGTAAAGAAACGACTCATCCTATCCCCTACGTGGCTTACCTTTTGTAAGTAATATAATATATTTTATTTCTACATAAAAAAGTAGTTCTATTCTCATGGTCACAACATGATAGGGAAAAAAAATAGTCTTAACTGTGAAACTGCAAAGAACAATAATATTTATATATACTAGATTATCCAAATTGTAAACATGGGGTAATTATCACTAGGACTAATTGTAGAAATTCACTCTCATTTATAACTAGTCATAATATCACTTATGGGATGCTATTTTGAAGAAATTAACTTTCCTTTTGTTATTATTATCAATTTCAAAAAATGTTCTAGTTAGAATTTAATTGTACCCTTTCCAATGTGTAGGTTTTCATTGGCAATGAAAGTTTGTTTAGATTCTGCTGTCTCTGACACTTTGTTTTGCTTTCATGAGTGCTACATTCTGCTGTCTTATCAGAATACATTCATTGCAAAAATGGAAGAGACTGTTTCTTAATAGACACCTGCAGTGTCTAAATTATTTCTGAATGCCTTAAAAGTCAGCAAATTAAATTGTCCATTTCTGCCTTTTCACCAGTAAAATCAGAAAGAAAGAGATAATACAAGACAAATAATTATCATAACAACTTTTACAGTAGACGCTTAAAAAAACACAGTCAATTAATTTAAATGTCATCTTATTGTCAGGTTATGTTCTTGATTTTATTTTATTTTTTTCCCCTTCAAATGTCAGCCTTGAATAAAAATTGTTGTACAATATTAAATTATGTACCCAAATCTTCACTACAAGATAAACCTTTAGCAAGGAGTGGGTTTACACTGCTTTACAAAATAAACAGGTATTTGAGAGTATCTCCTTGCTCTGATATTGGCATTTGATGAATACAGGTGAGCACTGTAAATCTGTCCAAGTTGAAAACCACTTGGGCATAAATATTTGCATGGCTGAGTTGTCAATATCTGTTGGAGATAAGCCAAACTTCCTAAACTTCTTTTTCTTTTTGTCTTTGTTTCTGTAAAAAAGAGGAAATACCAGGATAAAAAACAGGCTAAAACCCAGCCCTGCGCTTTTAGTCACCTTAATATCTATTAGTTCTCATAAGGGAAAATATGTCCTTTCCAGCATATTGAAATGAAATGGGCAAATCCATGCCAACCACAATTCATTGACACTGGCAGAGCTGCATCCACTGATATGATGGCTGGATTTTAGATGCAAGGGTTGCACGTCACTCTTATCCAAAGTCATAGCAGTAGTATTATTACTGCTGATATATTACATTTTTATCAAATGTCACTGATATGTGCCACTTCCCCATAGATGTAGAGTTCCTTCATTATATGTGATTAAGGCAGGAGACAGAAAAGATTGAGTTTATAACATTTCTCTTTGCTCTGTTTACATTCATTACAAGATTTTTTTTTGGCTCACATCTTTCCAAGTTATTAAATTGCTGTTGTTTCTATACATCCATGTCACAATTAATAAACTTTGGTGTTACCATTCCTACACTTAATAGAGTTTTCACAGTTAATTAATACACTTCTGTGTTACTAATCCTATTCAATCTCGATTCCAAATTCTGCTGCGAACTTTAATGAGCTTAGCAGGCAGGATCCTGCGGGGAAAGTTGGCAGGGCACCACATGGAACCCTGTGTTTGCTTGACTCTGGCAAGTCACTTCTCCATCTCTCACCCAACATCTGCCCATCTCGCACAGTCAGCGAGCAAATCCTTCGCCTGCCACAGCCAGTGCCAGCAGTGCGCTGCTGGAGCTGGCAATTACTGGAAAGCTGAATCAGGGCTTAGAACTGTGCTAAGACTTTGCCATAAAAACAGGCAGTTTAGCAATGATAAAGGAGTAGGTGGGGGGAGGACTCAGTGCTAGATGCTCTCCTTCCCAACAGAGTGCCCCACCTCCCTCCCATGGATAGATCAGTGGTCAATATCACAAATGTTTAAAAATGAAGTTTCGCTTTCAGGGAGCTGCCCAGACAGTGGGTATGAACCCAGCATGTACCCTCACACACATGCTTTGGACTGACATCACTGCTTTAAACTTGGATGGAACACCCTCTCAAAATGATGTGTGGTATCCAGTCAGTCTCTGAGCCATCTTTGTGTCACCATTTTTGCACCACTGAAATTTTCAATGTTGATGTGGGTTTTGTCTTTAAATAATGGTTTCAGAGTATGCATCTATATTCCAGACAGAGCAGGAGACTGAGAAAGAGGCAGGAGATTTTACTCTGTGAACATAAATGCTCTGAACACCTCAGAAATGCATTATTTAAGTTGTGATCTGATAGTGATCACTGTCAGTTACCCAAATCCAATATAAACTAATTTTCTGTTCTTTCCTTCCCTTTTCTTTTAGTTCCTCTTTTTAACACCCCTGGCAAAAAAGACTAGAAGTGAAATATTAACAGGAATCTTGTGCCAGAAAAGCCCAACTCAAGAGAGTGTGCTGGGTAATCCAATTTTAATTTCCCAAGTTTCTAACGTGTCATATGATACTTGGTCAATCAGCAACACTCAAACCAGTAGTCTGCTTTGCTTTAACAAGGAAATTTAAACTGCTTCTTCAATATTAAAAGAAGAAATAATTTGCCTGATTTAACTGACAAGTGGCAAGTTTGTCAGTATGCAGCGGACAAAGATGACAATAATTTGCAAATCCCCTGAGAAATGTGCTTTTCACACAAGCTCTAGGGAAGTTGTTGCTGTGGTCAAAAGCTCTAGTTTTTGATCTCATTACACTTTCTAGTTAAGTCTTATTTATTTATATCCAAGTTTATTGTGGTTTTATCATTCAGAGATCATGTTTGCTGTATCACAATATGCTTAGACAACACAGTAACAAATTGGCTCCTGGCAGTACTGGTGTAGGACTGAAGTCTAAATTTTTGTGAAAAATTCTGTTATACTCAGCTGTGATTGTCTAAAATAAAGCTGGGGACTCCCTTGGATTTACAATAATAACAATGCTCTGTAGCTCATAAAGGTTATGAAATATGAAAAACACATATATCAAATGCATATCAGAAATAGAAATTACTGATTCCCAGCTAAGACAATTTAAACACAGCACAATCTTTGGTGATGATGGATCAACGAGATATTTGGCACCGAAGACTGGGCAGTCAAGCTAGGATGGAAGTCTGCTATCTTATTTTTGAAAACCCCATTCCTTCTCTCCCATCATCCTAAATGAAACACTTGAATCTTTTCTTCTGCTTTGCTGTAGGGCAGCTGTGTTCTACAAGGTTGAGTGATCCACTATAATGTGTCCTAAAAGTGACAGAGACCTTCAGGATTCATCAGAACAATGGTAAGGGAAAGAATGGCAGTGGAATGTTGGACTTACTGCAGTATTGCACAGATGTGACCCAGAAGACAATCTGCATGTCCTGGAGCAATGTTGTAACTGGGTTTGGCTGGGATGCAGTTCCTCAGGTAACTTGCTTTGTCACAGCCCATGTGGGGATTTGCTTTTGGGATTAAAACAGCGTGAATAACGCAGCAGTGGTTTGGCTGTTGTGAGCACCTCTTGTACAATGTCAAGGTTTTCTCACTCTCTTCCCCCACCCTCCCAAGCAAATAGGTTGGGGTTGAGCAACAGGTCAGGAGAAAACATATCCAGGAGAGCTGCCCCAAAGTGACCAGAGTTATTCCATGCCATATAACATCATATTCAGCAATAAAGCTCATGGTAAAGAGAAGGAAGCAGAAATTTCAGAGTTTTTGTCTTTCCAAGCACCTGTTGTGTGCAAGCTAAGGCACTTCTTACTAGGAAATGGCTGGACATCTGCACCCCAATGGGAAATAGTGAATTAATTCACAGTTTGGCGTTGCTTACACACACAGCTTTTGTTTTTCTTATTAAACTCTCCTTATCTGGATTCACAAGTCCTTTTGCCATCAATTTTCTCCAGCCTTCATCCCTTCCATGAGGCGAGTGAGGGAAAGTCAGGCTCAGTATTTGGCTGCTGGCTGGGGTAAGCCCACCCTACTGGTCTTATAGATTAGGAAAGTTATGGCTATTATCAGAGGCAGAACACATTGGGCAAGATCAGGTGACTTTGCACATTCTCTTTTACCTAAAGTATCTTATATAATATTTCCAAATTTGAATTTTTTTCCCAAGCACAGTGGCTGGGTTGAGATCTGATTCAAGACAACTGCATCAGGGGTCTGCTTCTTAATGTCCACTGGGTTCTCACTGTAACTGGTGATGATCTATGGATGGTGCTCAATTCCCCCAAACACAGACATTGTTGCCACCTGAGAGGCAAAAGGCTACCTTGGCTGGTCCAGAAGAGCCCCGGAAAGTTGTGGGTCTAATGTTGTGTCTGCCAGCCCCACGTGCCTCTGCTACCTCAAAAACCTCCACACCTACCTGAGAGTGTCTGAATATTGCCACTACCCAATACAAGCAGAGATCCCATTAGTTCACCCTAAAGTCTGTGCAGCTGAATTGCTCTCTGGGCTCCATTGGCAGCACTGACCAGATGAGCCAGGCAGGGGGATGTCTATAGGTGGGACAGCCAAATGTACCCAGGACTATTCAAGAACCTATGACAGAAATTCTCAGAGTAGATGACTCTTGGGAGTGGCAGCTGGAGAAAAAGCAGGGTACACTAAGTGTCTTGTCCCACTGGAGATGACATTCAAGCAACTGAAGCACGTCTCTTAAATCCTGACCAAGCACAGTGGAGTCTTAGACACCGAAAGTGGAGGTAAACATCTATTTGTAAATATTTACAACTAGGAGTAGTAAAATGATTCTTACCTGGGAAGGGCAGGATAACTGTGCCCAGGATGGGTGGGTGGCTGGTGCCACTTCATGTGCAGCTCTGCTCCATCTCCAGCTGCTGCTCCAGGTGAGCACCACCATCCCACAGGTTCTGTGCAGCAGCTGTCAGCCACAGGAAGATGTCTCAGCTATCTGTGGGCGTTGCAAATAATACTTGACACCTCTGAATAGGCAACTGACTGAAGCCTCAAGATTCATTCAAGCAGTCTATCAAACAAAAAAGGAAACTTTTTTGTGCTATGTGTTATTAAATGCTATGCTTAGAAGCTGCCTAATTGCAAATAATAGAGCTAAAATGTCTTTTGACAATATTTGTTGTGGTGAACTAAAATGGAGTCATCACATAACCATCAATAACTGGAGAAAAACACCTGTTGTGCAAAACCTGAGAGCTATAAGTGACACTAAAAACACCAACAAAAAATTCCACCAAAAAGAAGAAAACCAAATGAAACCTACTGTGAACTTCATAAAAATATCTGCAAGAAAACTGGCTGATCTCATAAAACAGACAAACTATACATGTGATGGAGGGGTGTTAAATCGATTCTATGAGAAAACAGACTGACATCTCCCTGGCTGAGTCTTTGAACTCTTCAACTGAAAAGATGTTAGAGTCCAGTTTTGGTTTCAATAGCTTGCCTAATTTTCATTTGAACATGTAATTTTGTCAATATTAGTTGGATTCCACTGAAAATCTTTCTAAACAAAGATTTCTCCATGAAAATTTTCACAATAACCCACCAGGGCTTCATTCAGTGCAAATGGTTATTAAATTCTTTTTTTTTTTTTTTTTACAGAGCAGGGCACACTGGCCAGCTGCACGTCTCCATGTTCATTCCCTCCTTGCACTACTGAAAAATTGGTTACATCTTCACATTAGCATTTATATGACACTTAGGTGTTGTCTTTTTAATGTGTGATGTTCACTGTGCAAACATAGCTATGATACCTTTCCTACATGCATAATCACCTTTATTTTTTTTCTATCTGGAACATCTGCAATAGATTCTGAAGTTGATGACCCTCAGATGTTTGTCATATCCTCACAGCTAACATACAGAAGTGGTTGCTTGAACTCTCCAAATCAAAGCGCAAACTGAACCAGACTCATGGAAATCAACAGCGATTGTTTCAGTCTAAGACACCTCTGCAAAGAGGAGAATTGATCTGTTTTACTTTGCTTTAAGAGGAGTAGGAACCCCACATATTCAGCTTCTATGTCTTGGTGGGCCCAGTAATGAAGAGGTGAACAGTGCTAGCAAACTGCTGCTCTAGGACTCTGTATGCGACTACATCTTAGGTTCTGTGTTAACAATTCATACATTTCCTGGAATAACTTGATTTTTTTTTTTAACTGATTGTACATGGCAACTGGAAAAGATAGAACTCCCAGAGTGTGGAAATCTATAATGCCTTGTGTTTGCCTTTGCAAATCCATCTGCTGTTTCTTACCTTATAACCTTTATAACCCAGCTGGAAATCTTGCCTTGCAGGGCTCCTGTTTCTACCTATAAGCTTATTTTCAGCCATATTTCTAAACAAAGCAAGATGATGTAGTGATCCATCATTGTAACTCCTAGCTAATATTAACACCACTATTACAGATTGTTCCTAATTAAGAGGGAAGACTAATCATTTGACTAAGACACAGAAGACAAAAAGAGGAGCAGATAGAGGGAAAAATCTAGATAAACTTAGAAACTTGTATTTTCTAAAGAAAATATGAAGGAAGCCAAAAAATTGAGGCCAGTAATGACTAAAAGTGAGGAATCTCAATCTTTCAATCATGATACCAGGTCTCAGTACAAGGTGCTTTAAAAATAACTGTGATGATAAATGATTAAAACCTCTGTCTGTAAAAGAAAACCACATAAACATAAGGAACTTGTACCAATACACAGCAGTTTCTTACAAAGCTGATTTTTTAGAAAAAAAAAGAGAAAATTCCCTGTTTAAAAGGTAATTATGGGAAAATGTATGTTTGTACAAAGCAGTTTGGCCTCAGAAAGATGCATCTAATTGAGCTGAAGTTGGAAATCAAGCAGGAGAAGCAAGGTGTTCCTCACAAGAGCACACTGAAAGGAGGCTGATAGCAAACAATTTTGTTTACCATTTCCTCTCTTAACCTTGGAAACTCAGTAAAGAATAGAAGGCATGATTTATTAGACCCACTGTTTGCCACCATCCTGCTTGAAAAGACATCAGCAGATAATTATTTGTTCCAAATGTTTTCTGTGTTGCTTTTGAGGCAGAAGGTTCATTACCATGACTCTGAATGTATTTATTTATTCTAATACCCTTTACAATGCATCAAAGTTAACTTTTTCACCTTGTGACCGTGTGAACACTAAAACAGTCAGCCCTACAAAGACATTCAGGTCCCATAACCTGCTTTATGTCTGACTTCGTGACTGACACTCTTCAGCTGTCTGAGAAATTGTTCTTTCGTTCAAGAAAAGATAATTAATATATTATTATTATTGATAATGAATATATTATTATTACTATTATTATTATTATTAAGAAGAAGAAGATGAAGAAGATGAAGAAGAAAGTTTTCCCAAAGCAGATTTTGAGTTTTGATAAAAACTTGAAAATATTTTGACTCTGAAATGTCACATTGGTGTACTCCTGGGTGATCCAGGAATCACAGCTTATAAAGAAGAAAAGGGACCTGAGACACAGAATTCATGAGTCAAGGACACAGCCAAGCTGCCATGAGTCAGCTGAAGCTGGAAACCCAAAACTGTTTGAGTCTGAGCTTCCCCAGGAGACACTTTCACGAACGTTTCATTGACTGATCATTTTTTCGTTTGAAACAGCCTCAAGAGATTTATTTATTTATTTAAAATTTTTACTCACATTGGTTGTGTTGTTGACCAGAGAGGCTTTAGGTATAAACACTCATCCATTGCAGGTCAGCTTGACTTTTCACAGTGGAAGTGATCATTTAGATGTGAAGTGTATTTCCTTCCCCTAACCCTCTAAACCATTCAATTAATTTTTTAAAAGCGGAATTTATTTGTGCTTTCTTTTGCTGCATCATATTTTATTGATCTAAAACCTCACTATTTTTTCTTACCTTTTCCAATTTTGATAGATCCCAAACACCAAGGGGATACCAGCTCAGTTCTTAAAAGAGTATTTATTCATGAATAATTCCATGGACATTTTTCTGCTGCAAATTATCTTAAGAAATTTTTATTCCCTGATGTTTTTCCTCTCAAGAGGCCTCTTCACCTGTATTGAGAAAAAAAAATGCTGGTGGTGTTGTGCAGTAAAACTTCTCTTTATTAAGTCAGAGCCTCTCTGTCTCAGAGCCTGGTGGCTCTGTGTTATGGCCGGATTTTTGCCCAAAGAGTTGCTTCTGACATGAGCTGCCAGGGCAGATTTCATGTGATTTTTGGAAAGCAAGACCAAATGGAAAAGTAGGTATTTTAGTGCCGTGGTATAAAGAAATGAGACTAGAGATTCAGAGAGAGAAAATCACATTGTAGGCGTGATCCAGCTCTGAAAAACAGGGGCAAAACAATCTCTAGTTACTAAAATAGTTTCTTGTGAGGTTTAAGTCTTTAGGAATTGGTGCTATCTTCTATGTTGTATTCTTGGTTACTAGTCAGCATTCATGTTTGATTAGAGCAGTGTTTCAGAAGAACAAAAACCAAATTAATGCATCAGCTCTCACATTTTAAATGCATCCGGATGCAGAGCTTTGGAAGGAGAAGGCTGGATTTCCTACATGGTACCAAACAGGGAAACAGCAGCTGAATTCCTGTATGGAGGTACCAACCCACTGGATATCACACCTTAGCACCCAGTTGGTGATCAGGTTTGGCACATGGAATCATTTCTCTACCATCAAGATATGAAATGCAAAAAACAATTTGCATTGAAAGGAATCAGCTTCCCTTACTTGGAGATGTGACTCTTCCCCTGAGAGTGAAGGTGATTGCTTTAGGATGGGAACATCACGTGGGCATGGCTACAGTCAAATGAAATTAATTTGACTTGTTGAGATCATGTAACTTAGAATCCATAAAACACCACAGCAGAATATCTCAGCCTTTTTTTTCAGAGGCACACAGAGTGATGCTATTTCTTAATTTTCTTCTTTCTGTACGGTTTTGTGGCAGACTGTCTAATCTATCAGTATTTATGAAATGCTCAGTTCTGAGTCCCAAGTAACTTAATTTCCTACAGAATATCTAAACTGGAGATTGCTATTTCTGTATAAATAACTCATGCTGGCATTATTATGTTATCAGAAGGAGCTCAAAGAAATTAACAGGACAGAATTTTTAAAGTAAGGTAGAGAACATTGGTGTATAGCTCACAAACACTTAGAGATTGAAAAGAACCTGTGCCTTAATTGCTTTAAAATAAATTTTCAATTAATTAGAAAAAAAAAAAAGGAAGATGAGCTAAATAAGGATTCTCAATTAATAATCCTGAAAACTGAAATTAAATCTCAGTCATTAAACTCATGTAATGTCTCTGCACCTAATTATGATTTCCCCAGAATTCCTCTTAAATTTATGTTTCACATTATCTGAACTTAATGGCCCTTTTATAATTGGAGAAGATGTAAACTTAGCCTCAGCCCCATGCATTGGACCAATCCTCAGTGAGGGAACTATGAGTCCATGAGCAGTGAGAATAATAAAGCAACAATGTGCTGAACAGAGTGGGCGAGAATGTTAACACCTGGAAGACCCCTAAAGGTGTAGTGGTATATATACACACATAGATATATACAGGATATCCTCTTTTACTTCCTTTCAAATATTGTCATTCATGCTGACTACAACATCCTAAGGGGGGAAAAAAGAAATAGGAAAAGAAAGGGGAAGAGAAAATGAAAGAGAAAGAGAAAGCGAAAGAAC
Source organism: Dasyornis broadbenti (assembly GCA_013397935.1). Classification (NCBI taxonomy): domain Eukaryota; kingdom Metazoa; phylum Chordata; class Aves; order Passeriformes; family Dasyornithidae; genus Dasyornis; species Dasyornis broadbenti. The sequence continues at coordinate 85,433 of VZRN01002329.1, forward strand.
AAAAAAGAAAGAAAAAAGAAAAAGGAAAAGAGAAAGAGAAAGAAAAACAGAAAAAGTAAAGAAAAGAAAAGAAAGCAAAAGAGAAAAAGAAAGAAAAAGGAAAAAAAAGAAAAAAAAAGAAAAAGAAAAAGAAAAAGAAAAAGAAAAAGAAAAAACAGAAAGAAGAAGATTTTTCTAAGACTTTTTTTCTAAACTCACTTTGTTATTAAAAGAATAGCAGTCTTGCCATACTAATTTTCTCTAACTTTCCCTGACAATTTGATGAAGTAAACATATTATTAATGAAAACTGACTTAGAAGGAACTTCATGTATGCAGCATGCTGGGGACTGAAGTTCTGAGCTGTTTAAATCTCATGAGCACAAGTGTCAAAGCTTTATCTCCTGACCAGCAGAGCTTTTGCATAACCCGAATTCCTGTTGTTTAAAGGGGAGGAAATCAGCGGCTAAAGGCAGCACACAGCAATGATTTCATCTCTCATCTGCAAAATTAAGTTGGAACTCTGTTCCTTTCTCAGCTCCTCAACACATCTGGTAGGCATTTCATGGATGTCAGACCCACTAATATTTCATTTCCTTTTAAAACTCATCCTTAAAAATTTATGCCTAACATGCCTCTGGATGTATCTGTTTAACAATGGAGATTCCTTGGCAAACTTGGGAAACTTGTCATAGGGCAGTATCAGCCTATTATAAATTAGCCCTGTGAATTAGGTAGGCCCATGTTAATGCCTGGTGTATAAGTTTAGGGCTCCATGAAAAGCAGGGAGGGCAATGGTTGGAGAGAAATCCCTGGAATATCTAAAGGCAGCAAAACAAAGTGCAAATGTGGAATCACAAAGGGTTTTGTTTACTATTGAGAGATTCTAGCAGGATTTGTGCTCCCAACAAGACAGCTGTCTGTAGGATAAATAATCCTAGAGGGACAACTGCTTCAGGTGAGAAGAAGGGAAAATGGCAGCAAGACAACCACAGTGGAAAAATACACAGAACAGGAAAGTAGAACCCAAGCTAAGATCTTCAAAGCAGCAAAGTAAAGAAAGAGCATAGTTCCTGTTTGGTTCTGTTGGTGGTTTAGCGCCCGTGTGGTGGAACACGAAGATCCTTAAAAGGGAAGCAAAGTAAGAGAGAAAAAAAATTGTTAGGATCTCCACAAAGGACAGTGAAAATACAATCTCTATACCTATAGGAACAACCCCAGGAAGAGCTTGGTTGAGATGAGGGGGCAGGAATCAGTGTCTACAAGGCACTCCCCTTTCCCATCACTACTGGTGGAGGTCTCAGGTTTCAAATCTTGTGCCATTTGTCTTCAGTTCAGCTGCTTGGAACATGAATGGGTCATCTAAACTATTCGAGAGAGATCCCAGCCCATGTTTCATAAACTTTCTTTTTCAGCTCTGGAAGTTTTAAACATGCCCTGGTACATCTGACATCAAACTAGAGCAAAAACTAAATAAACCAAAAGAAAACACTCCACTACTCCCTTTTCTTCCTGATGCAAACGTCCATCATGTAGAATTCTGTTAGTGGTGGTGAGTTCATGTGGGATGGGCAATGAGAACAGTTTGTCTTTTCCATATTTCTGAGTCTAAAGTTATTGCTACTTGTCCATTTCAGCTGGCTGCTGATAGAGCTAAGGCAAGAGTTGGTACCAGTGGTAAACTGCAAGTGAGCAGCATAGAAATGGAAAAACATTTTCTGTCTCAACAGAGCAAGAAGATGTCAAGCCATTTTAATACATTAGTCTGGATTCTGACTGTTTCTTAAGTGTGGAGCAGTATTTTATGCTTGACCATAACAGAAGTTGCTAAAGGAATTGGAAGGCCTCTAATAAAATCTTTAATCTGTTGACAGGAGAATTTAATTAGCCAGTATCATTAACATGGATTGTACAATTCCGTGCCTTTGCCTGCATCCAGACAAAGCTATGACTGCGTTACTACTTCTGCTTTTACTACTTAGAAAGACTTAAAGTTGGCCTTTCTACAAGTTCCCTGTGGGTATTCTCACAAGCAGTGGATTTAACACAGTACTTGACACTGTACTACAGCCAATAAATTCAGGATAAGTTACTTTAGTGTTCAGTGAGTTGTAATATTTTTGATTGAAGATGGGAAATTATACCCCTCAGGCTGAGGCATGGGTCTGGAGTGACATTAGTGGCTCATCATTTTCTTGCACAAATCAGGAAAGGAGATAGGTGAGACTCAAAATTTGAGATAGAGAACTTTGCAAGGTGTCAAGGGCTTCTCTGTAAATCAGTGGGTGGAGCTTAATGAAGCGCAGTGGTGGATGGTTTCAGATTGTCTGAAAAGCCTTTGTAGATGTGTGTGATCTTTTCTACAGAGCAGGATCCTTCCATAGAGCTCAATTCAATAAACTGAAGATGCAGTTTGGGTTAATTGCAGACTTAAAAGGTTTAGTTGCAGCATAAGACTTTCTTTGCAGACATCAAAGTCTACCCATATCTTTTTAATGAACACCATAGCCAAGGAAGAGAATAGAAGAGGATGTTTCAAAAGCAAATGCTACTGTACAGTGTCAAATGCTCACCAGAATCTTCATTCCAGAACTAAACCAGTGTCCTGCTTGAAGCCTTTGTACTGGTTAGAACAAATTTTGGAATTTATTTACATTTGTGCGTTTTCAGACAGAGGCATCTTTTATGCTTTGGGAGAAGAGTTTTGTCAGTTGCCTGGCCTGATTCTATAACTTTCTGTAGATCTTCTAGGGAGTGTAGAGGAACTGCACTCCTCATGAAGGTGATGTAGTTAAACTCTCAGCATAAGACAGGATGAATCAGGGTCACAGTGAATTTGGTAGATATCACAGCAAGACTTTCTTTTGACTCTCAGTTGCCTGACAGAAAGGCTTGCTGATGAAAGCAGAGGTCAGAACTTCACAGATAGATATCAGTGAAGATCAATTCTTTTTCTTTCAAACACTTATCTTTAAACACAATTGGAATTTTTGAGTGTCATAAGATCAGCTTAACTACAGTCCATATAACCACAGGTATAGTGCACTCTATTTCTCACAGTTTTTTCTTATTTCTTTAAACTCATGCAGTGTAGAAGAATATTTATCCCAAAGCAGTTGTAAGCTGTTTACGTCTAGATGTGGATTTCTTCAATTTCTGGCTGTGTTTTAATTTGGAATCCATTCCTAATTGCATGCTTGCAGAGAAAATTCTTGATGAATAATTACCTTCTGTTTTACTGAATATAATGCAGTATATTTACATATTGTGAAGCAGAAGATAGCTGTCTGTGTTTTTATCTAACTACATTCAGGAATAAAACCCTCAGCAAAAAGAGTATAATTACCCAATTACCCCCT
>VZRN01002329.1:88814-99506 GCA_013397935.1 Dasyornis broadbenti
TTTTTTTTTAGCTGGTGGAGCCCTGAGACCTGCTTTTGTAAGTGGAAAACCTGGAGCATTGATCTGGGAGTACCTGGACAGGGAGAGAGGAAAAGAGTAGATTTGAACAGATCCTGCAGAACATGTGAAAGTCAGATGCCATACAAAAAATTCCATTACTGTTGCACAGTGCAAATTCCTCAATTGGATTCACTCACTGTTTGCACTACTGAAGTTTCCATTGACAGAAATTAGTCTTTGTACACAGAGATCGCCTCGCAGTAGTGAAGGAAGCCTGCTGAAAACCACAAAAGTACTAGAACATGTAACAGGGGGCAGAGCTTTGTCTTTTTAACACTTTTGTGCTTTCTAGACCAGCTAGATATCAGCATCTACTTTAAAAATAAAACCTGTTTTCTCCTTTGTTTACTCCCCCCCTCCCCACAGAGGTTGCAGTATTTTCAACTAGAGCCACAGGAAAACTACATTCCCTTTCCCTTTCCAAAACATTTCAATCATAGAATCATAGAACTATTTGGACTGGAAGGGACCTTAAAGATCACCTTGTTCCAACCTCCTGCCATGGGCAGGGACACCTTCCACTATCCCAGGTTGCTCAGGGCCCCATCCAACTCGACCTTGAGCATTTACAGAGATGGGGCAGCCACAGTTTCCGCTCTGGGAAACCTGTACCAGGGCCTCACTACCCTCCCAGTGAAGAATTCCTTCCTAATATCCAATCTAAACCTATTCTCTTTCAGTTTGAAGCCATTCCCCTTTGTTCTGTTACTACATTCTCTTGTAAATAGTCTCTCTCCATTCTCAAGGGAGTGATTGCCGTTCCAGAAGTCTAGGTATCAATATGTATGTTAGACATAGGGGAAGTGGAGGTGCTTTTTTTTATTATTACTTTCTTTTTTTTTTTNAAAAAAGATTTTTTTTTTTTTTTTTTTTTTTTTTTTTTCAATGGCAGCGTGTTTGTGACTCATGAATTTTGTTTGGTAGAATTGCTTTCATAATTTAACCTTGCCAAAAGTGGTTGAGCCTCTTAGCAGTTTTTCATTATAAAAGATCTTCCATGTCGCCCCTAGATAGTCTCAAGCCAATAAAAAGAAACTGATTATTACTTTTTTTTTTTTTTTTTTTGTGTCAAATGGAAGAAAAAATACCCAATGTGCTACAATAATAATGGCAATAATAAAAGATACTGACAATACTTAGAGATCAGCTGAATAAGCCCATTGACTGCACTATTTTTGGGGGTGGATTTTCATACCCCTTCTTGATGACACTGTTGGAGTGTAATGTATTCTGCCTTCCAGATGACACATTACTTTTAGCTTTCGTGTACAATACAGGCTAATAACATCTCATGGCTTTTCAATTGGAAGTTGTTCTTTGATAAACTGACAGTGATATGAACACTCCTGCAAGATATTATTTTTGGAACAATGGAGAGAAAGTTTGAAATTCTATGATTAGTGACAAATTTTCAGTAGCAATCATTGTATATTGCCAGCACTGAAATCAATAGGAAAATTCTAGAAATAATGTCCTACTCTGTGTGTGAAAAGAATGTGACCTATCATTAACACCTTCAGGCAAATAAGTGATGATATAGGGCACTTAACAAAAGCTCATTTGTCTCTTAGGCTTTTGAAAATGAGGACAGGAACTGTAATAACAATAGTGGGGAAATTTTTCAGCACATGAGAGATTTGAGATTGAAATTTCCTGTTGGAGTATTTTTTACTGTACTGTTGCACTTAAGTTGTACTTTGAAGTTACATCAAGGGCATCCAGAGTGTGCAGACAAGCAGTATCTGTCAAATTCTAGTACTAAAAAATGAATCACGGAAATATGCCATTACTTAGAACAGATGTTTTAATATTACCATTATAAACTTAAAGAATTAGAGCCACTCAAATTAATAAACGTCAATAAAAAATGCCATTAAGTTCATGAACCTCAGCATAAAAATGAAATATACGGATAAACACTCTCCAGTTGTGTTCTAGCCATTATGTCATGCTGTTAATCAGAGTTTGGGCCAGTTAACATCCTTCCCTTCTGCTAAAAATGAGTCCAGTATCCAAAATGGAGGAATGACAGATCCAAACATTTGGCCTATCAATTCCTTCCAAGTGGTCAATAAACTTAATTAATGACATTTTGGTATCATATACATCCAATATTTTACATCTTTTAACAAAAGGAAAGGTTCGATGTCAATATTTTGACTAGATTAATCTCTTCGTGTTCCTTCCACCAGTCTCTAAAGAGGGAACGTCCTTGTCAGCCAGGTGTCTCCATCTGTTTGGGATGTCTTCCAATAGCACTCTATTCCATGCATCCTTTTATATTCTGCTGTGTAAATTTTCAGCACCACAGATATCCTGTCAGTACTTCTGAATGAGTTTCTCTGTTTCAACTCTTCCATTTCATACCCATCAATTGCATCTCACATTATCCTGTTTTTCTCCTACACGAGGCTGGATAGAAAGAGTATCAAGCCATTAGGTAATTTCCAAGGCACATTAATCATCTTACCAGGGTGTAAAACAAGCTCACAAGTGTCAATATTCAAAGCTAAGTGTGGTGCTTGGAGGTGTCCCAGCACTCTTGAGGAAGGTCAAATAACACACAATAATGTAAATGAAAATGCGTTGCACTAAACAATTATTCACCATAATGTTCCATAAAAGGAACACAGAAATAGATACCCCGGGTCCAAAGATGATTTTGTGAACCAGAATGTCAGAAGCAGACATACAGCAAATACCAGTGAAGTCCCTTTAGAGTTACTCTTCAAACACTAGCTTTTATAATAAATGGTTTTGAAATCACACTCAAATCAGAGTTTAGACTCTCTTCAGAGTCAAGAAAAAGCTTCATCATTTTGTATCAAATTCACAGTATGAAACTTCTGGTGATCTCAGTGGTGGGACATTTAAAATTCTCATATGCTAAAACTGAAGCCACATTTCCCCTCTGTGATTTGGCTGCCCCAGCCTTATACCAGCAGCCAGCACAGCCACAGAGGAATCCTTTCACTCTTGAGGTGCAAACCCCAGCTTTGATCAGACCAGCACAGGGTGCAAAGCATCAGCTGCCTCCAGACACTGCTCAGCAGTGGGAGAATGCACTTCCTGAGGAAGTTGCTTTGGACTGGGATGCAGGTAGGAACTCAAACCCATCTCTCCTGATTCCCTCCCTGGGTTGAAAAATACTTCAGGTATCTCTGAATTTCTCTTCTGGCCAGATTTTTCTCTCATCTAGGGTCCAGTGCAAGTACTGCACAAAGACACAGACATTCTTATTTTTGCCTTCAGGCATATTTCAGCTTTTTTTTTTTTTTTTTTCTTTTTTTTAAGGGCTCATCCATCAAAACACAGACAACCGTAGACGTGACTATCTTGGCAAATCTGTGTGATCATTACAAAAGGGGAGCGGGAGATGATGACGGCAGCTGTGTTTTTTGGAGAGAAAAAATTTTGGAGGCATTTTAGGTCTCATTTGATTCCTCAGTTTTACTGGCTTTTGCAAATGGCAGGAAGATTGCAACATCTTCATTCCCAGAACAATATCAATTCTGTAAAGCCTCAAATTTCACAGAATTACTTTTGAATTCAGATATCATTCCCAGTCACTATACAAAGGATATTAATGCTGGGATTAAACTACAGAATGTCATCAACCAAATTAATTTTCTCCCCTTCCATGTCCTGTATCTTGTCTGTAGTATGAATGAAAATTAATTTCCTATGGAGGGGGAATGGCTGTGAGAAATATTGAAGCAATTAATTACTGTAGATTTTATTCTTGTTGATCAAGACATTTATATTTTCTTAACATTTAATTGATGCTGAGTTGTTAAGTAATGGAATAAGGAGAGGCTGAAGTGATACTATGTAGAATTGGATTACACTACTCTTCTTCCACATCATCTGGGATGCTTGTTCACATTTTAAAAAGGAGTTTCACAAAGTTAAAATTTAATATGTAGATCCTTGAGAAACAGGTGTTGATTCTACTCAAGATATCAGCGAAAGACAGACATACCAAAAACATCAAATGCATACTAAAAATACAATAAATAATGGTTGAAAACTATGCTTGACTTTTAAATTATAGCCAAAAAATATTAGATCTTCAAAGGGTCCTCATGAACTTTCCTTTGTTGCCAATTGCGTATTGAAATTAGAATGCCAGATTTCAGTATATCCTTCCCAACGCTGTCAGCACAATAAAATAAACTCACGTTATGTCATTTTCTTTCTGACTTTTCCTTTTATCACATGACCATCAGATGTGCAGTGTGCATACACATGCTTGGATTTGTACATATCTGGATTTTTTCATGCTGGAAAGAACAGCAACACCTCAGTTCTTACCCAAGCATTATAAATCACTGTCTTCAAGCAGCCCTCCACACCCAGTGGTATTACAGCCCTTGGTTTAAGAGCTGACTGACCCTTCATGTCTGCTGAAGCAGAAATCTGCAGTTGAACTCATCCAAACATGGGGACCAGCAGTAACTCTCAGTGTCTCACTTCACTGGGCACCATGGAATTTCTGTAAAAGGACTGTATCCTCTGCAGAGAGGATAAGCAAACCCATTGTCAGCTCTTTTCTCCCAGCAAGAAAGATTCCCAATTCAGAATAGCTAAATAATAGTTAACTATAATCTCTGCAGTTGTGTATTTTAAGGATAATAAACCTCATCCTGGATAAACCTCTGTTTCTATTCTTCTGTGGGAAGCATAACAAGACCAGCCCTCAGCAGACAGGTATGAAACCCAGAACTGGGACTATTATCAATTTGTGGTCCCTTGTTTATCAGTTCTGAAGCCACAGAAAGGCTGCAGCATTGGCAGGGTGAGGCTGGCTGTGGTAACTTCTCAAGGCTGTGAAAAAACAAGTTTCAGGCAGTCATACCTTTTGAGACACTTTCCAAGCTTCTAATCCCTGGTTTTACTACCAGAAATTTCTTGGCATTTCTGTTGGCAGGTACAGGTTGTAACAAGACGCAGTGTTACAGAGACAGAGCTTCCTTTGCAATAACATCAGTATTATCACCCATGGTCCACAGACGAAAAACTCAATATGAGCTGAGCAAAGGTACATTTTCAAAAAGTGTCCTACATTTTGGGACACCCTGAGCAATATGCTGAAGTCCCCAAACTGTGTTTAGAGCTAGCATCACTCAGGGGTGATTGACATATGTGAAAAACAGGTATGCAATAACATCCAACAAAAATGAGAAGTTAGTTCCAAAATGTCAACTCAGTAGGACCTGCTTTAAAGTCAGATAAGAAGTGCTTGGAAGAGTTAAAATGCACAGTTAATATGAGTGCATTGCCATGCTTAATGCACAGAGCGTTATTTCCAGTGGTGGCCTTTCCCTTCCCAACAAGAATTATGGACAGAGACATTCCAGTCTGACAGACATTTAATTAGATATGAAACTCTGCTGAAGTCAAAGGCAGACTGGATGTTTATGCAGATAAACAGAAATATACTGAGTTAATTCTAACAACAGCAGCAACATATTTCCGTATTGGAAGGGTGCAAAGAGAATATCTAATAAAAAGTTAAGGTTTTAGATGAAACTTCACTGGTAGGTTTATACACTGTGATTTTTCCTTATCTGAATCATTTATAGAAATTGACACTGCTCTTATAGATATCTGATATTTTATCCACATTTAGTCCAGGTCTTGTGTTCAGTTTCTGTCTATGCAGTTTCAAGCCAAAGGTTCCCCTTTGAATTCTAGTCATAAAGTTCAAAGTAATTCCAATCTGACTTTCAAAGCGTAAAGTTACACTTATATTGAAGTTATAATTTCTGTTTTGATGAGTTAAAAAATTAAATTTTCTGACCAGCCTCACACACTGTCTTCTCAGATCTCTAATTCGACTGCTGTTAAAATATCTCCTGTCTTGGTCTTGTCATACATACGTCTTGATCTCATGGCCTGAAGGTAAGAGATCTACTGCTGTGATTTCTCACCATCCGTGTGAGGCTGGCAGGTAACACACAGGACCTCTGACAGACCTGGGTGCTTGTGGAGCACGAGCTGGAAGTCTTTCCTAATGACACTTGAGCACCCTGTTTAGACTATCAAATTTTACTCTTCTTCATGAAGTGGGGCAGAATAAATAACCTCCCACATACAGGGAAGATTCAATTCTGAATTGTTAATTTTGGTTAACGTATGAGGGGTATGGTTTCTGCCTAGGCACTGCTGGTGAGGCATAAATGAAAGAAAGTGACCATAACATCACTCAAAATTGATGTTCTGATCCAATAAAAATGAGCAAATTTTGCTGTTGAAGGCTCCTTTTCTCAACCTCCATACTCTGATTTACCAGGTGTGATGTATAGGAGCTGAACCATTTATATGAGAACACAGAAATGATGTTACTGCTGCAAAGATCTCATTAAACCATGCACGTACTTTGATGAAAAATAGCTTTTGCAAAATCACATACACAGGCCACTCTGTCAGGATCATGGATAATCCTAGGAACACTCAATAATCACTGGCAGGAATTTGCTTTATAATTTACAAATATGCCCTTGGGAATTCTAGCTATACCACACAATGACTCTACTTCAGGAAGGGTCACAAGGCATTTGTGACATTGCTCACAATTCTTCTTGCCTCTTTGAATTTAAAAATGAAAGAGCTGAAAAAAATAAACCTGGTTCAAAGATATAACTCTCACAGGGGAACTTTCCTGAAATCTCCACTCCCCTGGCCCACATCAGAGCTTGCCTAATGTCATTTTTGATATTTAAAGGAAGAAGCAACAGAATATTAAATATGTACTTATCGAGGATTTTGTGTTTTCCAAGGAAACACCTGAAAACACCTGAATGTTCAGTCCCATAAAGGTGTTTCTAATGCTTCAGGAAAAGAGGAGGATCAGCAGCTGTCCAGGCAATGCCACAAGCAGTGCCCAGCTGTTTGTTTGATGTTGGTGTTAGAAACATGCATTCACTTTTTTGTATAGGCAATTATTTTTTAGTTTCAAGGGGAGCTTTGGTTTAATTTCCTTATTTGGTACATATGGAAGAGCTGCCTAAAGCACTAAGCAGGAACTTTTGACATTGCTATAAAAACCCAAGTGCAATCAATAGCTAGATATTGAGGTCAGAAAAGTAGCTACTGAGAAAGTTCAGTTAGTTACTGTAGTTTGCACAAAGAAACCACTTTTCATTTAAGCCCACAGACTTACAATAGATGCTAGTGAAGGGCTACAGGGATGACATGATGTCAAAATAAAAATAAATTGTCAGTATAAATCCAGGGAGACACTGTCACAATATCAGCTTGAAACAAAATGACACCAATGCAAATTTTATAAGAAACAACTTTAAGATGTCAAGACACTGGTAAATTGATGTCAGTTCAGGTCTGCAGGGAGACTGTTCAGATTAGAAAAGAAAAACCTAAACAAACTGAAAAGCATTCCCAGAATAATGGCTATAATGGGAGTTTCTAATTTTGTCAGTCAAAGTAGAAGTTAGTCATAGCAACACAAACATGCAGATACCATGATTACAATGTCAGCAAAAAAACCCCAAAACCCCCACACAAAACCAATAGGAAATCTTGATTAAAACATAATACAGACTTGATAAATGTTACATTGTTTATACAGTTAAACACTGACATTTCCACTTTAGACTGCTTCTGTATTTAAATCCATAATCTCTGATGCTAGTTCAGTTGACTAATTAGAAATCTGGAAGCTTCTCCATGCCATACAAACCTCCTGTAGCTTTTTACTCGTTCATTGGGCAAAAGAATTTATGGTAAGTTGAACAGATCAAATAGACAGCAGGAGCAGAGCTTGACTCTTCCAGTCTGTCATTATCAGGCTTTGCTGGACCTCCTTGTCATCATTTCACATGTCCTGTAATTCAGTATATCCTGGTAAATCTAAGCCTAACCCCACTAGCGACCAAGAAGGCTCAGAAACACAAACGGATTTATTTTGAAAGTCTTACAGGGTTTTCTAGGAGTGTTTTGAAGCACCGTTTTTGAGCAGTGGGATGTTGGGGGCAGTTGTGAGAACACTTAATGCCTGGCATCTCCTGAAGTCATTTACATTTCGGCAAAAGTGGGTGGAAATTCTGCCATGTGAAAGTGACATTTGCAAATGTGTAAATGACTGCACAGCACTTTTGGAGCAGTCACAACCAGGGCCCTGCTCAGCACGGTGGTTCTGCCATGTGCAGCATTAACCTTTACCATGTTCTGCTTTCCCTGCACACAACAACAGCAGATCCTTGTCGGGGGTGGTTACACAAGACGGTGCATATGCTTCCAGGCTCCTGGTCCCAGATCAAAAATACATGGCATGTAGCACGGAACTATCTATACTCATTCCCCATTCTAAATTGATTTGAAATACTTGAAGGTGTACATCTGCCTCTGAAGACTTTTTGGCATAAATCCTGCATTTTAGGCCCCGGCTACTTTAAAATAGAAACTATTATGTCATTAGGACCAAAGTGGATCAGGTTCCAACTGCCTGAAGTTCTAATAGACCACAGGTGCTCTATTTATCATCAGTGTCAGCCTAGTTGAAATTAAGTATGTTCTGCAACCCTGCTTTGTATGTATGTTTAGTTGTACAAACCTAAATAATAACAAAACCCACAGGCAATAATAATAATTACACCTTTGAAATCATTAATTCCTGAGTTTGTGTTTAGAAGCCGACTGAAAATATCACAGGGCCAGATTTCAACACCTTCCATGTTGGAGCCTATCTGAAGTGAAACCATTGACGTCAGTGGAACGATTCCAGATTTATAGCTGCCAAGTTATGCACATCTCCGTATGTGTCACTTTATGTTAGTTATTTAATGCATTGATTTGCATACCATAAGCAATTTGCATAGAACCAACATTTGCATGAGACAGCATGGAGCCACACCAACATGCTCGAAGAGGTGAGGGGGTAAGGCATCTGGAAGCTGGGTGAAGGTGTCAGTGGCCGTGTGCAGGTGGGAGCTGAGGGTCTTGGGCTGGTGGTTTGACTATGTCAATAAAACTAAGGGAAGCTGTGTTTTTCCCCTGCCATCCTTGTGCACAGAAGTCGTGCCTAAAGGTACCACTGTAGCAACCCCCTGCATTTCTTACCCAGGGCACAGCTGGTGGGAATGGGGACTGGAGGCTGACACAGCAGGAAGTGGGGACTAAGAAAGTAGGAGGGATGCTGGCCATGTTTTCTGGTGTCTGTGAAAACACCACTTGGTGGCTAACAATGGCAGTGCCAAGTTAAATTTGCAGGCAGATGAGAGCAGGCTCATGTGAAATACACATGTGAAAGATGTAATGAAAAATACATGGGCTTGCTAAGCCCACAGATGTACTCTAGGGTAAATGGAATGAGAATTTAGCTAAGATCGACACGAATCATTGACATCAAGGAAACTGTCATTAGGAAACCCTGGGATTATCAACAAAATCTTAGCTACTCCCTGCTCAAAGCACAAAACTCAGTTACTGATCCCCTGACCACTTTTTAAAAATTGCAAATCCAGTCTGGAGGAACTATAAGAATTTTACTTGGAAGTGTTACCCCGAAACTCAGTTTGCTTCATTCACGTCCTTGGTCTTCCAGGACGAAAGTAGTATTTCCCTACTCAGAAGTCCCTCTGAGATTAATTGCCAGCTGGCATTTTCCATGCATACACACCACTCAGCACCATATGGGGTCCTTGAAGGGCAAACTGGGAAAAAGTGCAACGCTGCCATGTTCTCCGGCTCCCTGGGTGCTCAATGCCTGCTAATGCCTACATTTTTATCAAGAAATTCCTGCTTCTGTGCAAATCTAAACTGCTGGCTCTTAGCAGCTTTGATTCTACTGAAGTTCATCAGACCCATCCTTCTCTCCAAATGTCCTCAGTGGCTTTGAGGACACTTGTTGAAGATGCAGCCCTGCAGCCACACTCATTTCAAGCCTCAGTTAAGGTAGTTGATCATTGTGAGAAGCAGAAGAGCAGTCCTGGAATCATGCTTCAACCTTGACAAATTCAATCCCAATCACTTTCCCACACACTTTTGGTTTTGCTTTCTTTGCTGGCATCCAGGAGAGTTTTCTTTTCCAGACATCCTAATGTCAGGACTTAATCAGAATGCAGAAATGTTGCCTGTTTCAAAGGCTTAGCAACCAGACCACTCCTGTTAGGAAAGGTGGGGTGTCTGCAGTATAAACTCTCCAAAAAATTAAACCTCACTCAAGGAAGTTAGCTTAGTGGTACTGTGGGATCCCAGCTCGCTTCCCCCCAAAATATATATAGTTTGCATAATGAAAAGATGGTGTGTCCTTAAACTCCATCTTCCTTGGGGACAAAGGTGTGTTCTTCACCCATTTTGACTAGCAGAAGTTAGTACACCTAGGCAGGCAACTGTTTAATTTGTGGTTTAAACAAAGGCTAAGTGTTCATAGTGTGTGGTTTAAACAAAGGCCAAGTGGCAGAGATGCAGTCACAACATCTTTGATGCAGGTTCTCTGCTCTGGTCAGACCTGTCTGCCATTGATTTACTCGGTTGAACTAAATTCAGCAGGCTCCAGGTTGTAACTAGACTTGCTAGTCTTTGCTAGAAACGTTTATTACTTTCATTTTTATTTTTTGGCCTACTTTAAGACAATCTGCATTTGTCTGGAGGTCAAAAAAAAAAAAAAAA
>VZRN01002329.1:99552-147504 GCA_013397935.1 Dasyornis broadbenti
AAAAAAGACACCTTTTCTAGCTGAAGGCAGGGCATTTCAGTGCAATACCTTTCCAGCAATGGTTAAAGGGGAAAATACATTTCTTGCAAACTGCTCCTTCTTGCAGCAATATGTGGTTCCTTATTATTCTTCATCATGAATAAACTGAGGTTATTTAGCATTATAAACAAAAGTGGAGCTCAGCTGTGGCTTTCAGTAACTGTCATGACGGAATTGCTGTGATGATGGGCAGATTTCAAATGGTCAATTCTGTTTCTCTCACTGAGATCTATATCAGTTAGTCAGAATGTTAGTGATAATCATTTCTAAGCAAACAAACAAACCTCAAACAAAGCCCGAGCACATTTTTTTTGCACCAAAACCTATATTTAACTTTAAATGGGTGGTTGGCTGCAGCTTCTGCTCTTTCTCTATTATTCTGCTTCGCTGTGTTTGTCTCCATCTATCATGTGCTGTTGCATTTATTAAAGTTCTTTTCTTATGAAAATGCTTCTAATCATAAAATAGCTCCTTCTGATGTAGCAAGTTCAATTAAAGCCACTCACAATACTTCAGGTAGTACAATGGCAGTGGTTCTCATAAACCTTCTCTTTTTGGTTTGGTCACAGTTTTGCTCCAGGGCACCTGAAATACCATTTCAATACTTCTAAAGATAAATAGAGTTCTGTCAATAAACTGAAAATTGCTGACCTTGTCTTGTTCATCAATTTAGGCATCGAAAAATTCTGCCTCCTGGGATTGGCAGTGCTTTTCCATCTGAAGTGAAAAATGCTAAGCCTGCCATATTTAATGACAGGCCCGGGAGGGTTAATGAAAGAATAGAAGTGGCATTTCACCTTGACTTGCAGCTGCCCTATAACACTGCCTAAGGGTCCAGCCAAGTGTTAGCTCCATCTGAGCAGTACAAGGCAGGAGTAAAGATCGACAGAGAATTCTAACAGGATATCCTTGATTGCCCTAGTTCTTGTCCTGCTTGTCTTTTTTTGTGTGTGTGTGTGTGTGTGTGTGTGTGTGTGTGTGTGTGTGAGTGTTTGTGTGAAATCTGTAACCAATGAAGCCTCAGGGATTTTTGTCTTCATTGGTTACAAAAGCTCTGGAAATGCTGAAAAACTCAGCAAGAAAGAAATGCTGCAATAAATGACTAAAACATCTTCTAGTTTACGCCTGGACTCTACCAGCATTTCAGAATTTGCTTTTGTTATTGATAGCTTCATTTTTATAAGCTAAACATTGATGATTGGTCTAGACTGGTAATTAGAAGCTATCCTTTTACACAGAGGCTTGGATTAAAAGCTTTTGTGATTTGGTGGAGTCTGGTTTGTGTGAATGTCAATTTGATCCTTTTAGCATGTTTATGCTAAGTATCAATTGGCTCCTGGGATTCATGGAAGTGCAGTGCTGAACCTCTCAGATGCTGAGCAACAGCTGGGGTGCCGCTTCCATTTGAAAGGCTTTCTTCTCTCCTCACTAATGGAGGATCAAAAGTCATCCCTTCAATTAAAAACTAAAGAAAGAATCTCATTCTTTGGCATTTTATGTCTAATTAAGGATTTTAGTGGGAAATGTACAGCAGTGCTCACTGATTAATTTATCAAACACAAAATCCCCCTTTCCTCTACCAGTCCAATTAGTCAGGCATTTTATATGGCTGGGAGATTGAAACACTGCTACTACACGGAAACCAGAGGCTCTTTGCATTTGAAATTGTGTGGTAAAGAGACTGGAAAATTTCTCGTCTAATACCATGCATATTTAGGGCCTGATCCTGTGAATTATTGAAAATCCCTGATAAAAAATGCATGGTCTACTGAAGGTCCATTCCAGTATGATATTCAATACCCTGAACACACAGGAGCATCAGGGAAAAGCAGAGGATGCTGAATGCTTTGGAAAATAGAGCGTTTACTGTATAAAATGCCCGAAGGGGAGCATAGCTGCTGCTCAGACAATCTCAAGCACTGTGGAGCATAATTCACGTGTTAGCTGCTGCCTTCTTACCTTGTGCTGAGATCTCTACACATTTCAGAAGCTGGGATTGATCTCTCCTTCCACAAGCCACCTGCCAGAAACAATGAGGAAATATATTATCAATCATTTGTCATTCCCCTCTAACACAAGGATCATGCATCACTCTGTTTGTCAGCTCATGTCCCTTGCCTATACCTCAGAAGGGGTTATTATCATCTCACTTTTCCTCTGTTGAGAGCAGGTGTGTGAGCCACAGCATGCAGACCATTCTCCCAGCTGCATGAGTGTCTCCCAGGAAAGCACTAGGAAACATATCACCTGTCATATGTTCTTTATTTGCTTATCCTCCCGCCCAGGGCAGTGTTTGGTGAATGGCTCTGTGTTGTGGTATATTCTTGTTTTGTTCTTTTTTTTTTCATTTAGTTCTGATATTTGATGATTTTATTGTTGTTGATACTGTCTTCTTTTATTTATTTTGAAGAACTATGTTGTTGCATTTTTGTTATGGAAGGTAAGATTAAGGGAACATGTTTGGTTTTTCAAATGGATTTGAACTCTAGAGCAAGGACATGCTTGATAGACCAAGCCTTGGGTAAGAAATTAGTGGGAAACTGCACAGCTCTGATCAGACCAGCTGGGAGGTGCTGTGGCTGCCCTTGGGTGGATGGATGAGGTCATAGCCAAACATTTTGGAGAGCAGGCTTTGGCACATTTACAACGAGAGCATGCTCTTACAGCAAACCTCGTTATTCTTTCCACTTAGCGCCTTTGGTTTGCATTGTGCAGAGCTCTGAGGCCACGAGTTGGTTCCTTCCAAGTCAAATTAGATTGGAAGATGTGTGTCCTGGGTCTGAGGGCACTCCCAGGATATGCTGGCCCTCACCTGCCCCACCCGGTGCCTCTCCCATCCCTGCCCATGAATGCCAAGACCCCATGTTGGTCCAGCCTTGAGGAGGTCAATCTCTTCCCCATGGTTCTTCCCAGCCATCCCAGGCTGTGTCTGACCTGGTTTCCCCTCACCAGGCCTCATCCTGAACTTTGTGGTAGTTAACCTTGGCTAAGGGCTAAGGGCTCCCTCGCTGCCCTTCTTCCTCAGGACAGGGGAGAAAACAGGATAAGAAAGACACAGGCAAAGAGGGTATGGGGGCTGCCCATGTTGTGAGGACACTTGTGTCACTTAGAGAAAGGGTCTCGTGGCATCTCTTCAGGCTGGAATGCCAGTGAGTTACAGAAAGTATGATAAAGCTCTGTAAAACCATGAGTGGCAGAAGAAGATTAATGATGTTCACTGTGTCTTCCAGTGTCGGCTCTAGGAGACATCAAACAGAACTCCCAGATTAAAGAAAGGAACCAAAGCAAGCTGCGTATTCCCGTAGTATGGGAGCTCCTCACTGAAGTGTTGATTGTAAAAGTTAACAATGGTTCAGCAAACACCTGGACAAATTAACAGGAGTGAAAAATAAAAATAAAAAAAAAAAATCAAGGATTATGAAATGAAGGGATGCTGGCTCAGGCACTCTGAGACATACAAAGGACTAGAGATTGTAAAAGTCTCCGTGGCCAACATCATGATTTGCTATCCCTGCATATCCCTGTGTCTCTTGGCCACTGTTGGACAGAGAATACTGGACCAGGCAGACCTTTAGTCTGACTCAACGTAGCCATTCCTATGCTTTCATTTCATTCTCACTCTTAAAAGCCTGTAAGGGGAGTATCAAACTCCGATCTCCCAGTGTTCAAAGCACGTGTGCCGCTCTTTGCAGAGAAACTGCCATGGCCTAATCTGCCACTGCTGGAAAAACAATACCTGCCAATATACAGTCTGAGCTTTGAATGGAGTGCAGGGTACCCAGAAAGACCTCGTTTGTTCTTTTCCTAATACAGTCACCTGCATATCTCAGGGGAAAAGTGTGCCACTATCATTAAGTAGGAGGGGTTGGGTAATTTTCTAAATACACTGTGATTCATAAAGAAAAATTAAAAATAAATTGTAAAATTCTTCCCTAGACAAAGATATTAAGAAGAGGTAGAGTAATATGGATACTTTGAAGAATTTGCTGGCAGGGAGCAGAAGTAGTAGATGGGAGATTTACTGGAGAAGATAAAATTATGTTTCTGGAGGAGGAGATCATTGATGAGGAAGATTAAGGCTTTATGAAGAGAGGAAAAACAGTTCAGATTTATATTGACAATTTTGTGAACTTCACTACTTGTCCAGCCAGTTATGGTAGGACATCCACAGCATGAATAAAAAGCTCTAGACAACCACGCTGGGGTAAAACTGGAAGTCATGTTGACTCCATTATTCCCCTTCTAGCACTTTGCATTCTACCACCTAGAACTAAGACATGGTTTTGATGTCTGTATGACACTTTCTTTTGTAGGTCATGCCTCTGATTTTCCTCTGTTCTAGATCTTTTATACCCTTTATAAATGGTTGAGAGTGCATATCTGAATTACCAAGTAAAAGCAGGATTGTAGAGTCAGGCATAATTTGTCTAAACACATCCAAACACAAGATAAGGGAAGGAACACTTCTCCATTCAGCTCTGGTACTAGGAAAGCAAATCTGTTACCAATATGTAGATAAATTTGTGTTAAATTCGGGTCTTAGTTAGGTGTATTTCATCCTTGTCTTCCAGAATTTTAAACTTTAAAGTTCTGGGGCCATGGAACAGAGAAGTATAAGGAAAACCCATATTTCAGCAGCATTTGGAAAGCCATGAGTACTGGTAGCCTGCTCCCACAGCAACAGGAAAGAATTTTTGATAAAAATATTCTGCCTGGTCAGGTAGCAGATGAGAAGAGAGGATCTGTCATCCTGAACATGACAAATGTCTCAGTTTTCTGTTTTGGTCTACATTGGTTTTGCACACCCTGATGTACGGGTGAGCTGCTTTGGCTAATGCCTTTAGTGCAGA
Source organism: Dasyornis broadbenti (assembly GCA_013397935.1). NCBI lineage: Eukaryota > Metazoa > Chordata > Aves > Passeriformes > Dasyornithidae > Dasyornis > Dasyornis broadbenti. The sequence goes on from VZRN01002329.1 coordinate 104,442, forward strand.
AACACCTTTGCCCTGCAGATACCACTGAAGGGTTCTCTTTCTTGCCTCTGTACATGTGGCAATCATACCTCATTTTCAATTGAAATCCAACTGGAGTACGGGACAAAGTCTTCATGTTAATAGTTCTCAGAGATTAATCCCTTTCTATAGTAGGAAATTTATTTTAAAGGGTAGAAATAAATATACAGACATAAAAGGAGAAATTTTACACACTTTGACAACTAAAGAGCAAGATCAGCTCATCTGGACTTTTTATGCAGTCTACACTCTTCAAAACTGTCCACAGGTTTTGGAGATTTCTATTTGCAGTGAGAGTGCCTGAAGCTTCAACTGAGTATTTTCAGGAAACTCTGAGTGTTACAAAGCACGTACATGCTCCTTACTTTCAAAGGCTAAACAAGCATGACTGCGAAGACTATCACAGCACTAGCAAAAAGGTGCTGAACCACACTATAAGAGACAGTAACTCATGATGGAGAATACTCTGTTATCCATGAGGGAGATTGGTCTTTGTGTGGTGTGAGGAAAAGATAAGCATATTGACACAGCTCCTTTTGAAGTGCCTGTCCACTCTGCCACAGCCTCCTCCTTTCTGCTCACTTCCTATTGATTATGTCTGCACTAACATTCAGCTGACCATTTATATTTCAAGTGAGAAGGAGGAAGAACTGGAGATTTAAAACCATTTAAGCACCTCTTGTGAGAGTTAATGCTTGCATGTCACCAGCAGTTGTCAGGACACAGGCAATGAAATTCCTGAGGGTGGTTCATAATGATTCAATTTGTCAGCATTTCAAGCAGAAACACGCAGGTTTGATATTCCAGTCCAGGGGGTATAAGAGCAGCCAAAGGCATGTGTCTGTGTGTTACTCACCAGTAAAACACACGCAGAGGAAGCCCATGATAACACAGAGCTGGTGGTACAACTTTAGCTGCATTGCATGGTAAATTGGGGGTGCAGAGATAGAGGCTACTGAAATACCTTTCTGTGAGAATTTTCTTTATCTATTGCGTTGCTTCCTCTGGTAAATACACACGTTGTTACACCAGTGTGTGCACATGACTGAAGGAAGCTCTGAAAATCCTGTGTAAAGGTGTACACGGTCTTTCATGTTCATATTTATGTACCTGACCTGTGATCTTTGTATGTGTATTTTAGGCTTTGACAGGTCTTTGGTAAAGTCTGTAGTCAACTTCTGCAGGTTTTTGTAATCCTATTTTCTCATTCTTTAGCGATGCTTGGAGACCTACTCAGACGAGAGGGGAAATCAAATAGCCAGAAGAAGGTACAGGGTACAGCCTATTCACCATTATTCAGTTTTGCCATCTCTTCTGTTGCCTATTTTGTCTTTCCAGACCACATACCTGGTTTAATTTGTGTTGTACCTGTGCTAAACCTGGGGCAGAATTTAATTTTTTTCCTTTTTTGTTCAGCACAGTAGGTGATAGATTGGTGACCTGATGTGCCCTCACAGTGCAAACACACGGTGAAGTTAAAAGTGCAGAGCAAACAGGATAACAGGAAGGATATCTTACTTTATTTTCTCCTTGTATAAGGTCAGATTTAAAGTGAAGTCCAGAAAGGAGAGCAGGTTGGCAAAAAACGAAAAAAACAAAACAAAAACCAAACAACCCACTAAATTAANTACTAACTGTTTTTCATAAGTGCTGAAGGCTTCGTTTCAACCACTTACAAACTACTGTCTAGGTTAGATGAGCTTTTTCATTAGACTATGTCTGCACCCAGACTTAAACCTGTGATGTGAGAAACCTGATGGTTTGATGGACTACTCCTAAATAGCTGTCATGAAAGGTGACTGAGAGAAGTCAACACATGGTTTACAAGTTCAAAGTCACTCCTAAGGATCTGTGTTTTCTCCAGTGGAAAGAATAGTTGTTTTCCTGAAATAAACAATAGTCTGAATAATTACCAGTTAGGAAAAGTGAAAGAGTAAACTGGAAAGTAACCCTATAGACTGTGTCCTGTCAAAACTTACTGTCCTGTTTGCAGAGCTTGCATATTGAAGATAAATAAGCATAGAGCATACATATGTGAAAAGTAGTATTTTATCTTCACTGGATTTTAAAATTTGTTTATCTATGAGAATCTTCTATGTCATTTGATGTAATGTGTTTCTCTGTGGTACCTTTTTACTAAAAGATTCAATATGCTGCTTCTGATATAGGTTATTCAAATAACTGATTAATAAAGCGGCACAAAAAAGTAGGAACAGATTTTCTTTTACTATGGTAGGATGACTTTATTAGTGTAGAACCTTTATGCAACTTCCAGTTCCCTACTCTCTTTTTAATGATTTATTTAAAATACTCACATTAAAACTAAATTTAACGCAAAACACTCATAAAGCTTGAATCCTCCTATGACTGTGGAGTTTATTCTAAAGTAATTTCATAGGGCATTTTCATTAAGGGGCAGTTTTGTCAGCTGCTTCAGGCTGATTTTTCAGGAGATCTGGAATGAATAGTCCATGAGGAGGGACCAAGTGAATTGGTTCTGTTACATCTTTATAGGACTGAGGGGAAGGGTAATTACAATGTTAGAATCTGGAAGGATAAAGGATGGGATTAGAAACATGGGCTTGAAGTGCTGGAAGGAAAAAAATTATGTCAGACATAATGAAAAAAATCAATAATGTTCAAAGGATGCATAATTACTATAAAATAAGCAGTACTATAAAATACGTAACATTATCTGCCATTGTCTTTAGGCAAAACAGAGCATAATAAACAAAAAGATACAAAATTTAGGCCCCGAAATGGGTAAAAGTAGATATTTATTCCCTATAGATATACAATGGAGTAAAAGGAAGAACTTCTAAAAATAGGGTTCAAGCCACAAGGAAAAGATTGCAGAGTTTTAGTGCCAGATCCTGACAAATACTATGACATGATGACATCTTTGATTGAATTTCCCAAAACCAAATGCTTAAATAAGTCTTTTTATCTCTGTTTATTTTTCTTTGGAATTCACTGGTAAAAATTCCAGAACTGGATGTTGCCAAGAGCCTCTACCACAGAGGTCAATAATCTTAGAAAATAGATATTCCCATATATTAATTCTAGTAAATTTTTACTGCTGTCATGGATATTATAACATCTTCTCCTTGTACTGCAATAATTAAGGTGGAGATGACATTTCCATTAAAAAGATCATATAACTCAGTGGGGAAAAACTAAATGTTCCAGCTGGGCTGAAGCTGTGCTTTGGACAGAACTGTCTTGAAGAGAATTTTTCCATCAGACTCAGATTTTAAATTGAGATGTGTCTAAATAAAATTGTGGAAATATTTAATTTTTTAGCCACTAGAGTATCTGTCAAATGCTATATAGAGAAAAGTATTCTGAGGCAGTACAGCCCTTGGCATGGGATTCGCTCTGGAAAGGCTGTACTTCTCAGACTTGGGTAGAAATTCTTCTCCTGAACCAGATGAACAATTCCACAATGAAATTATTGGGAATAAAGCATTTTAACTGAGGTGGTGAGTCAGTTCTCAGTGCTTTTAGGCCTTAAATGGATGACAAAAAGCACTTGATATTAGAAAAGGAAGTCCTGCACAGTTCTCTTCATAGGCCGTGATATTCCCAAATTTCCTTTCCCTACCTCCCTTCAGACTCAAGCTAGGCCATGTCTTCTTCAGGTAGACCACAGCAAATTTTTCCTCCAGTAATGCTTAACCCATTTCCCTCTCGTCCTGGCCTCTCTTCTCTCAGTATCCCTCTGCTAGGAAGATGAAGCGTGGGACGTAGTAAGAGGCTGTTTTTAAGGAGCAGCAACACTCAGTTCTAGAGCAGAAAGCAGAGAAATCCTACAGCCATCCCAGATTCTCACAGCTAAAGCATCCAGAGTATGTCCAGAGTAGAGGGAGTCTGAGCCCCAAACACCCAGGTTTCCTTCTACAGTCATCTCCTAATGGGGTTATTTAGGAGCAGGAAAGCAAAATGCATTCAGAATCAATCCAGACACATTCACAAGGGAAAATAAATGTTACGGTACTTGGGATAATAAGGCCAGGTTTGCAGTGACCCTGTCACACCTTTCCTTAAGAAGGATGTAATTTGTCTCTTACTCTGTCCTAAGGATCAGGCTGGGGAGAGCCATGAGCGTTTGTGATTTGTGACATAAGGGCTCAGACTAAACTGTGTGTCCCTTGGTATCAGGCTGGAACATTGACTCATCATCTTACTGACTGTTCTCACAACAGCACAAGGTTTACCATTATCCCAGACTTTCATCTTTCAGCAGACAACTTGTTATACACTATTTACTTGAAGAGCAAAGCAGCCAGAAAGTTTCCTTAATGAGTACAATAGATTCTGATCTCTGCTCAGTTCACATTTGTCTCAAATCCATGTTCCAAAGTCAGTGCTGAGTGCAACTGAGGGAAGAAAAGGAGGCATAAGGGTTAGCTAAGAGAGGCCAAACTGCAAAGATAAGAGGCCAATAACACATATGACAAATGTAGATATAGGAAAACAAGATTAGAACTCATGTGAGAGGATCTAATATAGTCAAATTAAAGTAACCCACAGCAATGGTTAGTGCTTTGAGTCACATCCTGTCTTTATTTGGGTACAAGGTGGGTGGAATATCAGGCAGGGCAGTGTGGCCATTCTCTAAACTCTTTGTACTTGGCACAGGAACTGTTTTAGTGTCGCCTGGCCCTGGTCCTGATGGGAGGAACAATTGTGTGTAACGTCAGTAGCAGGTGCTGAGCTCTTCTCTGTGGTGAGCAGTGGCAAGACCCACGGGAATAGAATGAAGCTGCATCAGGGGAGATTTAGTTTAGGTATTAGGGAAAGATTCCACCCCCAGAGGGTGGTTGGGCACTGCAACAGGCTCCCCAGGGAAGTGGTCACAGCACCAAGCCTCACACAGCTCAAGAACTGTCTGGACAATGCTCTCAAGCACATGGTGGGATTCTTGGGGCGTCCTGGGCCAGGAGTTTTGTTCTATAGTCCTTGTGGGTCCATTTTAACTGAGGATATTCTATTATTCTGTGCAAATCTAAAATACTTTATAAATGCAAACCTTGTCTAGGCTTTGTATGATTTTTGTCCTGTTAAATGTTGCAATACCTATATAGAAATAACCTTTTCACAGTATGACTTTTACTTTAATTCAGCATTATCAGTGCAGCTATAGGAAATCTTTTCTTCATGATACAGAAACTCAGCTGTTGCTTTGTGGCTGTCTCATAACAGCCTAAAGTTTTCCTTCCCAGCTCCGCATAAAATTAGCCTTAATGGATATCTAGTTTAGATCACAGTTCTTTCTTTGGCTGGTTTGTTTTTTTTCTTTTCACGTATTTCTTTGCACTTTCTCCCTCCAATATTTCTCCCTGAATCATTATCCAATCATGGTATATTGTCAAGCTTCTCAGACAAAAGCACAGAAGTGGCGATTAAATGTCACTTGTTCTGTTTGCACACTTCTCTGTTTTCCTCAGAGCACATCACGATAGGACCTAATTGGTTTCTGTCTGAAATGCAGGCATGTTCACTGAATGAGAGCAGTCGGAGAGACTGGCAGGAGGGTGTTTGAGGCAGGTCAAGGCAGCTCTGCCACAGCAGAGACCCCTGGAATGCAGCCCCATGCAGCACCTTGTGGAAACAGGGATGTCCAACTTAACGCTTTTACCACCTGTGCTGGCTTTGAATGGGACAGTTAATTTTCTTCATAGTAACCAGTATTAAATTAGGTTGTGTTTTGGCTGAACACCTGCCTGCCCATGGGAAGCAGCGAATGAATTTTTTGTTTTGTTTTTCTTCCACGCACAGCTTTTGCCTTCCCTATTGAACTTTCTGTATCCCAGCCCACAAATTTGCTCATTTTAACCCTTCTGATTCTCTTCCCTATCCCACCCAGTGGGGAGTGAGCGAGCTGCTTCGTGGGGCTTGGTTCCCATCTGGAGTTAAACCACACCATCAGATGCAGAAATTTCTCCTGGGTTTTTTTGATGACATTTGAAGAGCAAGAAAATCCCTTTGCTCTTGCAGAGTTAATATGATATCTAGGGAAATGTAGATCCTCTCCTACTAATGCGATATGGGTCTGGATCTTCTCCTGCATCTCAGAAGTTATCAGGACCTTTAGGCAGCTTTGGCTGGAATGAGGCCCAGGAACTCAGTATTTCAAGCCAGTTGCAGTGAAATAGTAAGGGTGTTAGCAGCCTGGGGAAGAGAAACGCGTGCTTCTGCCTCCCTCGCCTGCACTAATGTTTGTTATTATATAGACACTCATCACAGCTTTTAGCTCCAGCTAGAACTCTCATTAATCACCACCTGGGAACACCATACTCAGAGCAGGCGTACGTGAGCTTTTGTGAGAAAAAGCAGAGAGGAAGGAGGCTGTGTGTTGTGTGGGGGTGTGAGTGATGATTTTGGGGTGCGGAGTGAGAGACTGAAGTGAGGAAGAAGTAGAGCAAGGTGGAAGGAGGGAAGAACACTGCAAGAGCTGTTTGGGGAGATGGAGAGAATGAGAAAACATAGAGGGGGAAAAAAAATCCTATTTCAGACAAATTGGGCAAAGGAGAAAAGAGTGCACTACTAACAATATCCCATTTAGACTGCTCTTTGCCACAATTACTGACAAATTCTAAGAGAAAAAATTGTAATTAGGCCAAGATCATTTGCCTATAGCAAAGACGAGGCCAGGAGGAACCCTCCCCCCAGTTTCTGGTATAGTTCTTCCCTCCCTGTGAAGACTTTAATCTAGATCTCATTAGGAACAATTTTCTTTTTGGTCATAATTTGTGCTAAGAATGGCACAGAAAGTACCCCAGGGCAGGCATCTCTCCCATTTCCTGCAAGGTTTTACTCTGATCTCTGGTAATTGGTGGACTGCTGAAAAGGTTATTATTATTTATTATGTTTATTACAGTCATGCCTAACAGCCAATAAATAATATGGTTTCCTTATGTTAAGCACTGTACAAACACATAGTGGTAGAGATCTTTGCCCCAAAGAACTTACAGTTCAAACAGAGACATGGGTGAGGCTAAGAGCTTAATGCAGGGTAGTGAAGAGAGTGCTGGCAGCATAGGAAGCACTGCAGCATATGGCAGTAACTCCATGCACTTATTTCATTGACATGATGAGAGGAGTAACTGCAGAAAAGAAAACTTTGTGTAAGGAAAGAAGGAAAATAACACACAAGATGTAGCGTCAAGGAGTTCTAAGAGTACAAAACTGGTCCGTTGAGGGCTACAGATATGTCTAAAATTCAATAATGCCTTGGTTTGGAGAGTTCTGTAACTCAATGCTTAGTGTTTCTTAACGGTGCTTCTCTACAGGTTATTTCCTTTTTTTTTTTTCTTTTTCTTTTCTTGTGGAAAAGTAGTTACACACAGGACAGAAGACATAGTCCAGCACCATATTAGGAACAAGATGTCCAACTTAAGTGCTGCAGGTGAAATAAAATCATCTGACAAAGCCTTTTTTCACTGTTCAGTCATTTTGTCAATGTTTTCCAGAGAAGATGTAGCAATGTCACTGGAACAATGCATAAAGAATGGAAATCTCTAGGTTTTTACTGATTTGCAGATAAAGAATATTTTCTTCCTGGAATATAAGGAATTTGTGTTTTCTCAGACTTGAAAATTCTGGACACAAACAGTTTCCTTATGTAAGAGATATTGTCTGAGTCATTTAAGGCCTGTGATATGGTCCTGCACAACATCCTTCTCTCTGTGTTGGAGTGACACAGGTTTGATGGGTGGGCTGTTTGGTGGATGATGAACTGGTTGGGTGGTTGGTGGATGGGTGGTCCAGAGGGTAGAGGTCAGTGGCTCTCTGTCCAGATGGAGATCTGTAAGTGGTGTCTCTCAGGGGTCTGTACTGGGACAGTGCTAAATTATGTCTTCATCAATGACAGACAATGGGATTGAGTGTACCCTCAGCAAGTTTGCAGACATCAAGCTGAATGGTGCTGTGGACACACCTGGAGGACAGGATGCCTGCCAGAGGGACCTGGACAAGTTCGAGAAGTCACCCATGGGAATCTCATGACGTTTAACAAGACCAAGTGCAAGGTGCTTCATCTGGGTTGGGGAAATCCTTGGGATCAGTCCAGGCTGGGGGATGAAGGGACTGGGAGCAGCCCTGCCCAGAAGGACCTGGTGGATGAGAGGCTGGACATGACCCAGGAACGTGCTCTGGCAGCCCAGAAACCAAACATGACCTGGGCTGCCTCCAAAGCCCTGTGGGCAGCAGGTGAGGGAGGGGATTCTGCCCATCTGCTCTGCTCTGCTCTCATGAGATCCCACCTGCAGTGCTGCATCCAGCTCTGGGGTCCCCAACACAGGACAGACTTGAACCTGTTGGAGCAAGTCCAGATGAGGGGCACAAAAATGACCAGAGAAAAACTGTCCTATGGAGAAAGGCTGAGACAATTGGGGTTGTTCAGCCTGGAGAAGAGGAGGCTCTGGGGACACTTCATTGCAGTCCTTCAATACTAAAGGAGGCCTACAAGGAAGACAGGGAAAACTTTTCGGCGAGGTGTGTTGCTGTAGAACAAGAGGTAGATTGTTTCAAAATAAAGGAGGGTAAGTGTAAACTAAACATAAGGAACAAGTTTTTATGATGAGGGTGGAGAAGCACTGGAAGAGTTGGTCCAGAAACACTGGAAGAGTTGGCCCAGGGTGGATGCCCCACCCCTGGAAACACGTGGATACCATTTAAATGTGATATAGAACCGTGTGTGCAATTCCTCTCACTACACACAGAAAGGCTACACATTTACTGGTGAAGAGCCTGTTTCTGGTTGAGTGGACAGGTAGCATGGCACAGGCCACATCTGTCTGGATAAAACCCTTCTCTTTCTCCTCTCAAATAGGGTGACTGTATGGAGCAAGAAGGAGAGATCATGACTGATGCTAATACCAAATTGAATAAGAAAAAACTGCTGGCTGGCACAGGAATACTGCAACATAAAAAAGTGTGGATGAGCATGGGCCAGCTTTGTTTCCATGTCTTTGCCATGGGTAGTCTATAGTACAGACAAAACTGAAAGAACCAACACTGTAAACCTGTCATAATGAAGCCAGACAATCTCTTTTCAGTGCAGTGTTTTTATTTCAGACTCTCTTTGGTGACTGTGCCATGACAGAAAAGATTTTTTTTCCCCCAAAGGTGATAAATTTGTGACTTATTTTAGATTTTCATTTTTGGGACCTTTGCCTGAACCAAGGCATGCAAGATGAATGGCCTTTGCTGAGAATAGCAGCTCCACAATCTGGTGCTGGAACACTTTGATCCTAGATCCTTTGCCTTTTCTTCTATTTCAATCCAAATGACAAAATCAGTCTAAACCATTTTTGTGCCTGAAGCTGCTCAGATGCTTGCTGGATCAGTATGCAAGTTGTATTCTTTGACAACAGGGAATGTCAGACGAGTGTGACATGTTGTGTTTCCTTTTAGGTAGAGCTGGCAGTATCTCGGGTTTGGTGATTGTGGCAGTTTCTGTCTGATTCTTTCAGCAGATGGCTTCGATATGCTGAAGCTCAGTCCTTTGCTTTGAAAGACATAATCATTGGCTAATTTTATGATGCAGAGTGACACTGTGGGACACAAAATTGTATACCTTTTTTAACAAGTAGCATTACACATTTGATGATATGATGCCAATTATGCATTTCAGGATGTCTTAAAAAAATCAGTATGTGATAAAGTTTTAATTTGAAGGGAAAACTTAAAGATAAATTATTACTCTCTTATTTTCAGATGTTTCTATGTTGAATGTTCCATACCACTAGAGTAATGAGATTTGTGCATATATATCATCATCTTCTTTTGAGCTTTACTGTCCAATTTCATTGCTCATTAAGATTGCTTAGACATAGCAGTGCTTTTTTATAATTAGGGATCATCTTTAGTTAGCCTTAGGGCCATCCTAATCAGTGTGATATCTTAAAGGTAGCCTATTTTCTTATGCTTTTAACTTTTCTAATATCTACATGGTGTGCAGCTAACTCCACTTGTCAAATTTTCACCATCTATATTCAGGAATCAGACGCTGCCATTCAGTTGTTTTTTGGAGTGGAAGAACAGACACAAATTCTGCAAAATAGATTTAAGATTTGTTTTTCTGTACATACAGTCTTTAACGCACACACTTTCCAGCATCTTTAATACTTTGTTAAAATGTCAAAGAAAGTTTTATAGGGAAGAGAAATTGCTGGTTTATGCTGCTGAATAATTCTTCAGCTCTTTACTTAAAACGAAGATGTAGATATGGAAATGAAAGAGAGAAGAAAACAATGTAGGAGATACAGAAACTCAGTCGTGACTTGTAACCACGAGCCAATTATTGCACTGTAATTTGGAAAACAGAGTAGGACTGTTCTATACAATGCTTATTTCTAGTCTGACATGGAAAATTCACAATTGCTTTAATCACAAAGTTGTGAGGCACATGTGAATCACTTGTAATGGTATTTCCTAAGTAAGAAATTGTATTTGTTTAATGATTATGAGCATAAAAAGACCCATAATTAAAATTCAGGAGGGAGAGTGCCAGTGAGATGTTTATTAGGGAAATGGAAGAAATGAAAGATCTTTGCATTTTTCCAAGTAGGATGGTTAGTTTCACCTTTTATTGTAGGTGCCTAGAAGAAGCATGTATCAGTACAAATGTAACTAATAGTCCCTGGAGAAAATATTTCTTGTTGGTTTGGTTTTAGACCCCATAAGAAGGAGGCTTCCACTACAAAATGCAGAAAGAAAGCAAACACCTGACTCTCATATTACCTTCCCCTAAGGAGGAAGTAGGGCATCCAGGAATACAGATGCAATTGGACAGGGATTTTACTTGCAATGATAAATATGGGAAGATAATGGTAAAAGCACTGGAGGAAAAATAATGCTTGAAACAGAAGACACATCTGTAATGTTTGTGCCCCAAAGTAAAAATATATAGGGAAAGTATGTGCCATTTTTATATAAGCATTTATCTTTCATAATATTTTATTTTAGTACCTCTTTGTGAATAAATAATCTTATTGTGACAGAATGAGAAATATTCATCCACTGCTAAATCCAATAAAATAATATTTGATTTTCTCCCAGCCCTTTATAGGCAACGTGTTAAAATTTAGTGCAAGCTTTGTCTAAGGGAGGACTTTAGAATTTAGCTTATTCCAGAGACTAATTCACTTAGTAATGTGTTCATTTGGCCTTTCATCCTCTAACCAGATTCTTTGGCCTTTTACTGATGAAATTTATCAAATTAATTTGATTTCTACATGCATTGTGTGTGAGCATGGTGCAAACATTCTGAAACTCTATATTTCATTACTTGGTGCCCCTAAATTTTGCATGGGTACAAGAGAACCTGAAGTAAGTCAGAGCTCTGAGGTGGACTGAGAGCACACCACAAACACCAAGGAGGCTCTCCATCATCACAGATGTTTTCATCACATTGTGTTATGAAAAGACAAGAAAGAAGTAACTTTGAAAGCAAAATTGTAAAATGATACTTCTGATCTAAGATCCTTTGGGTAAAATACGTTAGAAATTAAAGGATTTGCAATCAGATTCCTCTGTTCTTCTTTCTTACAATGTTGGGCTCAGCCCAGTGGGTTTCAGAACCTTTTTGGGCTATTACAAACTCCCAATGAGTAGGTTGCATTTGGTTCTTGGAAGTCTTTTTACTTGTTTTCTAGAAAGTCTCAGTCTTTGATAGAGGTTTGCTGATGCCCTGGTCCTTCTCTGCTCTCCAGCTGCTTCACTCAGGTTGTTGTCAGGAAGAGCACAAATTCCCCTCAACCTAGACAGTATCACTTCATGCAGGGAATATCTGTCAGCTTTGGTGGGTGAGCAGCTTTCCTTCCTGCACCCCTTTTCTGCAGAACAGTACATGTAATAAAATAGATCAGATTGCAAGAAAGGAGATTAAAGAGTTGCACAATCCATCACCATGTCCTTCCTTAATACTGTCTCCCTTGTCAGGCCTCTTTGAATTCCCTGCCATGGTTTCTCACATTAATTTCTTTGGTTTGCTGGAAATAAGATTTTGAATTCTTGAGAGCTCAGACTTTACTTTCTGGAGAGTCAAAACAACTCCTTACATAATGGAGACCAGTTTTCTTTCACTCTCTTGACCACTATCATAACAGAATATACATTATAATGTTAATATGCCTGGGTGGAATACTTAAATATTCCTTCATTAGTACTTCCTTCTCATTCCTGCTTTGTGTTTCTGAGAGGTGTTTGGTGATAGCTTAAAGGAGATTGTGTCGCTTGTATGTTAAAGTGCAAACAGAGGGGAGATAAAAGAATTCCTCTTGAAAAAGTGGCCACTGTGCTCATGGGTCAATGTGCAATATTCATTTGCTGCAATTTCAATTTCCAGTAAGCTGCCCAATACATCTCTGTTCCAGTGCCTATTGTATCTGTGTCATCATCTACTGTCAAACTAATAAGAGTAATTTCATTAGTCTGGGCATTCAGAAAAGCAAAACTTTTGTCTGAAATTAATAACTCCCACAGATTAATCAAAGGTAATTACATTAGGAGAAGTTATGTCTTCTTGTATCCTGAGTCATAAAATGAAATTCTCATTAAAATTGTATTACATTCATTACCCATGTACACCCAGATTCCCAGAGATATACATTATATAAGAATTCCATTTCAATATTGCTTGCAAACCTTATTTTGGTTCCAGGCCAGGGTTTCAGCACAAGTGTGTTAAGTCTAAGGAAATAATACAATTCCTATACACACAACTTGGCTTGTTCTGCTGTGAATAAAAGATGCTGCATTCAGCTTAGCAGAGGCCATAATGGTCACTTTGCCCACTTGTAAGCTCCAACTGATTTCTGACTATAACTATCAACCCCTGCTTCAAGAGGCTAATTTAGTTGCTGTTGCACCTCTCCTGTTTAGAGAAAAACCTAAAATCACTGAAGTTTGTGTTACATGTTGGGTTTTTTTTTTTTTTTTGGTGCTATGAGGCAGCACAACAATGTGGGCAGAACCCTAGCTTAAAATGATGTGATGAGCACTATCTTTAGCATTTGTTTTGAATGCACTCCCATTCTGTCCTCTAACTTTTATCACTGCTTTCTTCTGAGCTTTGAGCAGCAGCTTGCTCGTTCCATGAATCTATGTAATGCCTCACACAATGCAGCCTTGACCTTGGTTGGGACACTGCAGTGCTGTGAACAAGAAAAATATTAATTAACTGCTATGTCCCAGCCAAAACATTTGTCCTTCAAAGGTGCATGAGGATTTTACTCTTCCTATTGGTTGCAATAAGGACTGCCAACTATGTGCTTTTGTGGTGAAAAGCTCTAGAGATATACAGTGGTAGCTTTTTTCAAGGGAAGATAACTACTAGCAAGGTTGCTCTCAGTAAGAGACAAGGTTGTGTAATCCTTTTTTGAGGCTGATTATATATTTACTACTTGGATAAAGAAAAAAACCTCAGGGAGGGGTATTCCTTTTTTAACTTTGCTCACCATCACCAACTCACTTAATGATGTGTTTTTCTTACTTATCTCAGAAAACTCCATAGCTGCTCTCTTTGACTTCCTTGTGCTCCTGCAAATTCCCCCTGAAGTCCCTTTTTTATTATTCAAAATATCATGACAAAGGCTAAGGAAATTGTCTGAATGAGAACAGTATGGAAAGAACTCATAAAAATGAAAATGGGGTTTGGAAACGTCATCTGATTCTTAAAATCACCCTATTTTTGCTTGAGAAGTGCCATTATCAAACAGCACTGCTGCCTTTCTGGCATCAGTTCCAGGATAAAGTAAATCAAAGAAAAAAATCTTTTGTTATCAAAGTGAATAAGAATTTTGCTAATAAAATTAATACTAGATTAAAATTAGGGCAAAAGCCCAAAAGACAAAGCAATGTTTTGGAAAACACCAAGACCAGGTATTAAGTGGGATTATAGTGCTTTATGAAAAATGAAACTGTTCTTTGCATTTCTGCTTGATGCTTTTTTGACCAGATTTACTGGATTTTACAGATTTGGACCATAACTAAGCATACTGTCTATCCTTTATGAGGAGCAGATCTGGCTCTGGAGCTCTGGTTTAGGTGCATTAGATGAAACAATTTACCTGAGAGTCCACAGGGGGTTACCAGGGCAAAGGAGCTGCCAGAAATGCTCTTTACACACTAGAGGAAGTGTGACAGAAAACACAAGCCTAGAGGTAAATCACAAATAACAAGCTACTGAAAGAACCCAAAACCAAACAAGAACAAGCCAACCTGTTCCTATGATACAGATAGGGAAGTTGACATTTTCATATAATGAATTTTGGTGGATTTTGTGTACAGATGCAACAAAACTTATAAAGCAGAGCTAACTCAGAGCTAGGGGGCAGGGAACAGAAGATGAGGCCAGGTTGGGTACCTGATTGTATCACGGCCAAGGCAGCAAGAGCACTTGCAGTTCCAAGGTGAGGCAGTGGAATCACTGCTCCTGGGATGAAGTTACAGGTAATTGTGTGCTTCTAACTTGGACACCATGTGACCTGTTTCTCTGAAATGCAGTGAGGGTATATTGTCATGATTTCAAGTTGCCACCATGCCAGGATGCAGGGCCCTATGCACAGATGAAAGGAGACAGGAAACAGAGCACTTTTACCATGATAGCCATTCCTTTCTTGGCACATCACTTCATGGAGTAACTTTTAGAGAAAGATTTATGAATGAAAGCTGCTTTTGTGCTCTCAGATGTAATATGGTCAATGGAATCCTGTTGTCATTGAGGTCTTCAAATGGAGTAGAAGCATTTCATTTCACTACTCAGCACAGGACTCTTGCAAAAACCTTCTTGACATGAGCACAGGAGAGGAACAGTCTCGTAAGGATCTCCTGAGCAGCAGCAGTGGCAGCACACCCGTGACTGTCAGCTGTGGTACATCATGCAGGGAAACTTCCCAGGATGTCTCTTGTGACAACAGGCACGGACTGTACGGAATACTCAAACCTGCAAACACCTCGGGCTGCAAAGAGAGACCACACCAGCAGCAGCAGGTGTGAGGACATGTGAACAAATGTGTATTTCTGGACTGGCCACCCAGGCAGAGTTATACAACAGAACTGTTCTAGGGGCAGGGTTTTGTTCTCATCAGCATGAGACACATTGGTGACGAGTCTGGTCACACCTCTCTCACTTACACCCTCCTTCTACGTGGTGACCTTGAGATGCTTTCTCTCAACTCCTCATGTGTTGGAACTCATCCCAAGCAAATTCTGCAGAATCTGGCAAAAGTAGCTCATGCAAATTATGGCTTGATGTCAACTGGGCTTATTTTTATTCATAGGGAAGCTCAAGGAAGGTGTTGTCAAAAAAAGTGTGGACAGAAGGATCATTTCTATAAATCTGAGAAACTAAAAGTGTGAGAAAACTAGATAAAAATGGAGATGAAAAAACTGGGCACAAGCCAGTATCACTGCCAGAAGACCTCTGTGAAACACTAGATGACAACAGTAAGTCAAGGGATAATGAAATGGACATCTTCCTCCTTTATAAAGTAACTCCACTATATCAAGACCTCGTGGGAACTATCTGTTACACTTCTAATTTGTTCCCTAAAACATTACACGGTGTCAAGAAGGTGCTTTAATTCACTTTTGCTCGGTAAGAACAAATTATTTCTATCTATGAGAGCAACTTCAGCTGTGTGACAGAAATGCTGAAACTTGCCTAAGTTTAACTCTGCTGTGAAAATTATGTCTGCTTTAGTAGATTTTGTTCAATTCTAATCTACTCTAAATTTATTAAATATTTGTATTTAACCAAAGTAGAAAACTATCTTATAACTTTCTTTAAAAGACAATAGCATTTTTACTAAGGTAGGCTTAGTTTTTACCCCCAAGACCCATAAATCAGCTTTCAGAGAGCATGGCCTCAATGTGGCTCAGTTCAATTTTCAACCAGAAGACCATTTTATACAAAGGCAAATGATATCCATCTGGCATATCTTAGTCTGTGATCTTTCACTTCTTTTCCCTGGCTTATACCTAGAATACATTACTGGAAACTGCTTTAACCTTTTTGTAAAGCTCATAAACCCCTGACTTTTTGTCTAATTTAGTCTGGCAGCACTTGTTCTTTTAAGGAAACATTTGCATGATAGTACCAAAGAAAAAAATGTAATTAAGCAAGGACTCTTCCAGCAATTTTATGTGCTAGATGAAATAATTTTCCAGTAATAAAAGCTTTATTTGCTATCTGTAGCTTGATTTAATCATGTTGCTAAAAGGACGATGCAATCCACAGAGCCTTATGTTCACTCTCAAGTATCTAGTCTGTAACACTATGAACTTTACAGGCTTTGTAGCCTTAAAAATAAATGCATGCTATTATATGTGAATTAGTTATTGCTGATTCTTTTTAGCCTAATCATCAGTTTGGCAGATACTCTCCTTCCATTTCATTGGTTCATGAGCAAATATAATTTTTTCTAAAACTCATTTCATTTCCAGAAGTTTTTGTTGTTGACAATTTCATGCTTCTGCCTAAATCAAAATAATTTTCTCTGATAGAGCATTATGATAATTATTAACAGTAGCAGTAATTGTCAACTGCAACAATAATTATTATTTTCTTGCTTAATTGCCAGGAAAGCAGAAATATCCAAAATGAGCATTTTACCCAAATACAGCTTTGGCTTAGTAGAAGAATTCATTAAAGAATTAGGTTATTAAAAAAGATGTTTGTCATCTGTTTTCTACACTGGATTAAAAAGCATGGGTTTATATCTTCCCATCTGAAATAATTTAGGCATTTTTATAAATCAAGTATAGTCCTTATTATAATCACCTTTAAATTATGTTGAAAAATTTCAAGTTCACAAAAAAAAAAGTATTTGCCATTTTCCCTGATATTTGAAAAACTCTGACATATAATTGATGCACTTGAGAGAAGCACAGTGCACCCTAGAGTAGCACATCATGTCCTCAGCCCTTTTTCTACTTAGTTGATGCTGATTCCTCACCACAAGTGGCTCCAGGAGTGCATTAAGTGACCTGACCAGCCCCTGACATTCAGAGCCTGCCCTTTCCTGCTCTCCCCGGCAGTGAGCGAGGTGCCTGTTTGAGAAGCCCTTGTTCATTGGTTTCAGTGTATGTGTTTCTGTGTCCTTGTGTTAATGATGGCATGGATACAGCAGCTCCAGCAAAAGCAGAAGTGAGGTTTGGCAGGGTTGTCTCTCAAGACCATTGCCCCTACACAGTCATTTAGGCATCAATTTAATCCCATGTAACTCCCTGAGTACTGCTGGGCAGTGTTAGGTGTTGTGACCAGTTGTGAGTCCCCAAACCAGTTGTGCTCATCCTGCCTGGTGCAGTAAAATATGAGTTTGACCACGAGCCCCCAGTGATGTGTCCTTCCTGACAAGCCAGGTGGCATCTTTGGTGGCAATAGCCAACAGGCTGTCAAGTGTCAATAACAGTGTGTCAGCATTGCAGTACACATTAAATCATCTGAAGCAAGTACTCAAAACCAAATATTATTTGGTTGGGAAAGATGTTAATGCAGAGAGAGGAGAGTACCCTTCATATTGACAGTGTGGAAAGGGTTAAACTGATACAATTCTCAGAGTATCAGCTGTCCTCAGTGGCAAAGACCATCTTGAGAACTTTGCCAGCTGTAGATTATTTTTTGCCCACATTTTTTATATTGATTGGCATTTATTTCATCTCTTATTGATCAGGGCCACCTGTTTCTATCCTGTGCCTGGTGGCTCTGGATATCATGGAAGGGGTAAGTGTCTGTTGTATGAGATCTGAATTATCCCGAGTCCATTTATTTTCCATTTTAATTTTTAACAGCTACAGATAGCTCTCTGCCATGCTGTACGATAGCAATGCTCTTGCTTGATTTTGTTATTTCTTTGTTGTTATGTTTTCTCTTTGTTCTAATAATGAGGTTATTTAAAATATTTTAATTGCATTATGCCTTGTGAATTCATATAGATGGCATCTTTATGTTTGGTGACATTAATTAGACCATAGCAGACCTAACAAATTATAAGAAAACAAATCTAGTCAGAGGTTTCTTTCTCCTATTTCAAGGGCTAAAGTGTTCTGATGAGGCTGAGCTAAGGAAGCTGAATTTGAAAACTTTGCAACAGTTTGCCTTGACCAAGACCATTCCGTGACTCCTCCTAAATTACTGTAGTTGCATCAGGTTTGAACTCAGACCTGTTTGTGGAATGGAGTACAATTTGTGTCGTGAGAAAGCAAGAGTTTATGACATCGCTTCCTACAAGAAAAGAGGATGTGAAGGTCATAGTGATGATATGAGTGTCTGTGCTTATGTAGCAGTCACTGCCTATTGCAAACACCCATGCAGTGAAATAATTTCCCCCAGGTGGCTCTCAAGCATGTTGCAGTGCATGTGATCCATGCAACAGAGTAAGAGACAGAGGACCCAGCCCTCAACCTTGTTTATCAGGGCTGATCAGCTAAATTTCTCCAGGGAAATGCAGCTGATCAGCCTCCGTGCCCAAGGACCCAAGGCAGAACCTGGGACTTCACGGTGCAGGGTGAGGAAGGCTGCTCCCAGAACAGCACCATTCCCTCACTAATAAAGTGACAGATCATGTAGGATCTTCGCCATACCAGCAGCAGGTACTCACAGAAATGAAATAAGAACAAACAGTGTGACATGGTAACCTTTTCGTATGTACAGTTTTAATTAAGTTAGTGGTACAATTCATGTTACTAAAGAACAGTAAGGAAAAGATTAATATAAGCAAGATCTACATCACAGGCAGTTATAATCGCTCCAGTCGTCTAATTAAGGAATTCAGCTCTTGAAGTGGCTTTGTTTTTTATATGCCAGCCACATGGTTTTATAATTGAAACACCCACAGTGCATAAAACTCTTGTGAGGACCATGTGGATGCACAGCTGTTTTGGAAATGACAATAAATAAATAGGTGTCTTAATTCTTTATACCTGTAAATCTGCAAAGAGGTCAGAGCTGCAGTGACAATTTATGGAACAACAAGGAATATATTTGAAATTAATAAGAGTGAGAGTCCATTTTCTTGTGCTTAGGAAAAAGTCATAGAAACTTAGCAGTCAATATATTCTTTCACTGTGCTGAGTAAACAGTAAAAAGAAAATGTAATTTGCTCACAGGCTATTTCATTGTAGAAAAAATTGTGGGAATGGCATCTTTTTATTAACTTATAAATATATGTGCATATATAGGACAATTTAAAGACTGAATTTCAAATACTGATGGATGTGGAAATGCCATATATATATTACAATGAAATGAATACATTTTGGAGAGGATGAAAAGTTAACTTACACATTTCTAACAGTTGCAGCCCAACTTTTAAAATAAATACAGGATTAATGAGAAAAGGCATTAGGTAGTTGTCAGTGCTAAGGGTGTAAGGCTGCAAATGTTAAAGGTATCATCTTTAAGGAGAGAAGTGTCTTTCACCCAGACCCAGGTTTATGTGTGGATGTTTCTGCAAAGTAATGGAGATTTCATATATTTAGAAATCCTGATCTCCAGATATTGCTGGAAAGCACTGTCCTCTCAAACTGCCTCCATTTCATGTGACTTTTGCTGATACATGGGAATTTTTCAAAAAGTTCCATGGTATCCTGGGTCATCGGTATTCCTTATCTCCTGAAAGTCATGTGCACCACCTAATACTTTGATAAGCTAAAGCTGAACATTAAACTGTATTCACAACATTTCTTCATAGGATTTTCACTTTGGAGCATGGAGAAAAGTATGGTCCAGTGCATAGGATGAACTAGGAACGTGTGGGGCTCTCCTTGGGCAAAATAAAGACTGTCAGTAGAGGAATCAATGCTGGCTCATCTAGAAGAGGTGGCTGAACAGATTCATCAGTTCTGGTGGGTAGTTCCTTGTCAGTAGTGCCAGAGCTGCCAAGTATCTTCTCCAGCCGTCACACACTGCACAAAACCCTTGTGTCTCACTAGCAGCCTCCTCGTATGAAATCACAGAGCTACCAAATCCTGAATATCAGCCCCAAGTGTAAGACTGTGAAGAAGGTAGGAGGGATAAATCTTCTGATGCCAAATATTGCAGCACCTGACTTTCAGGGTGGCCAGTCATGAGAACACTCAGCATCCAGGTGAAGTCTCTTAGGAGCACCACACATTGCCTGGGAAGATTCAGATGCTTAATGGGAGAAGAGGAAGGCATTGTTGTCCTCTTTCCCCATCCAATAACTCAAGGGGTGGGACAGTCATTTAGCTAAAGTGAGATTTGTCTCTCCCTGACGAGATTTGGAGACATATCCTCTATTACACAAAGCAGTCAACTGTAAAGTTCACTTAAATTGTACAACACAAAAAAGGGTGAATTTAGGACAGGGTTGGACAGGTGATCATAGCTCAGAACTTGGGAGAAGAAAGACATTTCTATAGATGGACAAATATACTTGGTTTTTTGCCCAACCTGCTGCTAAATCCTCTTAATTTTTTTTTTTTAACTTGAAAGCATGATCTGACTATAGTGAACCTAGACATCCCTTTTTTTCTCTGCTTTCAGAACCTCTGTCCCAGTTTCCATCCCCCATAAATATAAATAACTTGGTTAGGAAAGGTGGCAAGGATGAGGAGAGAAGCTTATTATCCTCTTCCCCACCAGCAATTTTCAATACCAGCTGCCACTGTGACATTGACACAGTGGGATCAAATATGATGAACCACAAGGTGCCACTTTAACTGTCACTTCAAATTCCTGGAGTCTTCATATATTTAGTCATGTTTATTTATAAGATAAATTTCCTGTTTCTATATTGGCACTGATTTTAAACTGTCTGAAACTAAGCATTGCCTGTCAGAATGCGTCTCTCTCTTCCTAAGTATGTATTATGGTGAATATCATATTCATAACCCAGAAAATTATTCTTTCCAGTCTGTGGAACCAAACATGTATTGTAGTCTCATTTGCTCTCCAGCCTAATCAACAGCCCCATCCTTTTTTCCCTTTTCAATCTAGCAGACATTCCTTCATGTCACTGTGAGCTAATTTTGAGATTTCCTTGAGTGATTTTCAAATCACCTGACCATCTGTTTCAAATTTAAGCATCTCCAGATGCAGTCAATCTAAATATGGGAGTTATGTTGTAAATTATGTTCAGGGCTACCCTTTAAATTATCTGGAGTTCTCTTTGTTGATATTAACTGTTCGATGCGTAGGGCTATAATTGACTTTAAAACTTGTAAACACTTTATTATCTGGAAGAAAAAACTCAGTGTTGAAATAATGTTGATGAAGGCAACAAACAAATCAATGCCTGAAGTAGACTCCCAAACAGAGCAAATTCAGAGGGATCAATTAATAGTAGCTCACTTGGAATGGGTGAGATTGGTAACTGTGGAAATCCCTGTAGAGCTGTGTCCCAGGGGAGATAACAACAAATCACTTCCATCAGTTCAAAAGAAGGAATAAATTTTAACCTGGAGTTGGGGAGAAGGATGGTTTCTGTTAGGCATGTTATATGTGAATTAGGATTGGTGCCTAGATCAGATGGTCTTATGTCTCTTCCAGAATTTCCCGTCTTGACATTGTAGAACTAGGAGACTGAAGTCTTCAATTATCAGAAGCTGTTATTTTTTAATGAATATTGAGGTTTTTTTTCATGCAAAATGCATAAGTTAATCTTGGATTTAAATTATCAAGTTTCAACAGAACAAAAGTCAGAGCAGGAGTTCCTTCTGCCACAGAAGGGCAATTCATGGATTGACTGGGCCACAGAAAGTAGAAGAAACAGAAAAAAACAGACAGAAACTTTCACTGCAGAGGAAAGTACTGCAAGAAAATTTGCTCTGCTGACTCAGTAGTAGTCTGTGAGGAGAATGAAGACACGTCTCCACAGCAGTTAATCTGGGGCCTTGCACTAAACCTAAAATTTACTTCCTATAGCTAAAAGAGAACATCAGACCTATGTAAGGCTATTGCTAAATGTCCCTTGGCTACAGAGAGGACTTATCTCATGAACTGTCAGATGAAAGCAAAACAATTTCAAAAGCATTTCTATTTATCTTTGAAGACTGAATTCTGCTGCACAGAACCGTTCCTGTGGAGGACTGATGAATAAGAGCTACACTTATGGATCCATGGGGATCCAAGAAAAGTCAAGTGAGCAGAGGAAGATATGATGAGTGCATTTGCTCTGTAACCACAATTAAGATGATATAGCTGGGTGAGGTGCCAATCAAAAACAGAAATTACTTTCTCTAAAAGTTTAGATATGGTTTTAAGATGAAGTAAATCACAGAATCATAAAATGGCTTGGTTTGGAAGGAGAGATGATCTAGCTCCAACACCCCTGCCATGGGCAGGGACACATTCCACTAGACTAGGTTGCTCAGGCCCCATCCAACGTGGCCTTGAACACCTCCAAGGATGAGGCAACCACAGCTGTTCTGGGCAACCTGTTACAATGCCCCATCAACTCTCACAGTAAAGAATTTCTTCCTGACATTAATCTAAACTCACCTTCTTTCATTTTAAAGCCATTCCCCCTTGTAATGTCACCACTTGTGAGACATCCATCTCCAGCTCTCTTGTAACCCCTTTGGGTACTGGAAGATGCTCTAAGGTCACTCTGGGGCCGTCTCTTCTCAAGGCCAAACAACTCCAACTCTCTCAGCCTGTCTTCATAAGAGAGGCATTCCAGCCCTCTGATGATCTTTGTGACCTCCTTTGGACTCATTCCAACAGGTCTGTGTCCTTCCTCTGTTGTGGATCTCACAGCTGGGTGCAGCACTGCAGGTGGGGTCTCACCTGAGCAGAGTAGGAGAGAATCCCCCCATCCTCACCTGCTGCCCACAATGCTTTTAATGCAGTTCAGGACAGGTTTGGCCTTCTGGGCTGCCAGTGCACATTGCTGGGACATGTTGAGCTTTCACCCATCAACACCCTCAATTCTTTCTCCTCAGGGCAGCTCTCAATCCCTTCATCCCCCAGCCTGTGTTTGTGCTTGGGATTGTCCCAACCCAGATGCAGGACCTTGTTATTTCTAGTAGAGAAGAGGGAACCCTTAGACAGGCAGCTGGATAGCCAGAGTCACAGGTCAAGAAATTGTGATGCTTGGGCAAGGAAGTAAAAAAATTCACATTCGTTTATTTTTTAGAAAACATCCCTTAGCAAGGATTGCGTTTTTAGAAGTTTTTCATTTGTTAATAGTAATATCAGCCAGGAAGACATTCCAGGGTTTCATGGAAAGATGCAGATCTCAATACACTATGCATGGGCTGAAAGAAGCAGAACAGAAATTGGCAAAATAGGGTTATTATCTTTGTTATTTAATATTCATAATAGAGTGATACTCAGACAATCTAACCAAGTTTATACTGCAGTAGTTTTTCTGCTTAGTCTTTTTTCAACAAGTTTAAGATCTGTGGTTCTGATCTTACTGTCTAAACAAGGCTCTGAAAAGTCTGTGATTTAAAGACAGTTTAAGGCAAGAAATGAAGACTAAATAAAGTACACAGCTTTCAGCCAGTCTGAGTTTCAGTCTGAAGCTTTCCAGGTGTGAGGACACAGACAAATCATCACACAAATGAACATGCTTTTGACATTGGTGGGAGGACACTGACAGTAAGTTTGAAACCAGTCTTCCAAGGATCTTAGAAAGGAGCAGAAGGAGACAAATATGCAGGAAATCTTTTTGGGAATTCTCCAGTTCTCTAAAGCAAGAGAAGAGAGAAGGTGACACATTCTGGAAGTTGGTTATGTGCCAGAGAAAAATGGTTCTCTTCTGTAGGACATCAAGTATCTGCTTTGGGTAGCTGCCGTGGATGTACCCATACCTGGGATGCCAAGTTAGTTTTAACAGCTAAAACTGCTTTAAATCTCCCATAAAATGGACACTTCCATGCAAACTGTCATGCAAGGAGTATAATTTTTAATATTTAGGAATTTAAAGGGAAACAGAAGCTTGTACATGTCATTGGAGAGCAAGTCCAAGCCAAAAATCTTTGTTACTTTTTCTCTAATCCCATTGCTTGAAGACCTCTTCCAAACCCATCAAACTCCCTAGAGCAGGGATTTTTAAGGTATTTCTGCATTAGACACCTTCCTAATTACAGCTGCTTGACCCTGTTGATGCTTCCTGACAAATTTATGTATCATTCTTACAAGTGACATATTCTTCATTCTGACACATTTCTAAAGACACTTCTGTTTGAAAACAGAGTTGAGTTACAGTTTAGAGGAGGAATGTTCTTCAGCAAGAAAAACAGTAATTTCAAAGGTAATGTTTTGTTTATGTTCAGTCCTTTCT
The DNA here is from genome assembly GCA_013397935.1 of Dasyornis broadbenti. NCBI lineage: Eukaryota > Metazoa > Chordata > Aves > Passeriformes > Dasyornithidae > Dasyornis > Dasyornis broadbenti. Next base: position 128,723 of record VZRN01002329.1, read on the forward strand.
TCATGAGATCCTCTTGAGCTTGTTTAACTCTTACATAGATTCAGTTTCAAAGAACAGCCATGGCTTCAAAATTAAAGTGAGTTCAAAAGGGTGGCAGAGGGGTGGGGAGGAGATCTGGGCTGAGAAAAAGAGTTTTGCCTTTCTGACTTTTTAAATCAGTAAATTGAACAACTTCTATTGTTTTTGTCATCTTTCAAATGACACTGGAGCTGTTGAGTTTATATTTGAGTGAAGGACTAAACAACACAGCATTTTTGCTTAAAAAAGAGTTTCTGCTGTACTTTGAAGCACTTGTTGCTTTTTATTTTCCCACAGGAGTACAGATAAAACACTTGGTGCTGGCATTCCATGTGTGCATTTCTGTTTTGAAAGTTTGCCATTCCTTTTTGATGATCCATAATGTTTAAAGCATACATAGACCTTTCTTTCTAAACTAGACTCCTTTCTACACAGTACACTAAATTGTCTCATTTTTTAAACTTTATGCAAGAGCTGTTCCATATGAGAAGTTGTTTTGGGAAATGCTTAAGGACACAGAACTATAAGAGTCACATTTTCTCATCTTAATTGTAATGCTTTCTAGACATTCTCCATGAGTTTAGATGTCTTCTTTTTTTTTTTTTTTTTTTCATTCTTGTGCTCTGTATAAAATTTGACAGCTGGGATAGACTGAGGTCAGAATGCAGTTGCTAAGATGAATGTATCTGCAATCAATCTCCATTAGAAAGCAAATGGAATTATTTTCAGATATTCTGACCTGCTGCAGATTTTGTTAATTTTGTTCTTCCTCATGAGATTTAGCCTGAGGTGTAAGGACGTTGCTGGCTACTCACCCAAGTAGGTGTAGTTTTGTTAACACTCTCTCCTGTCCTTGGGCTGGAGGATACCTTTGGCAAGGATGAAAGAGTTTCCCTCAATAAGAGTGTTTGAGGAGTTTCACCATCCCCTACTATGAATACACATTTATTTCCACCAGCGTGTCTTCCATCCCAGTAAGGCCAAATGAGCTGTAGCCTCCAATATCCATTAAAGGAGTGCTTCTTTTGACCATTATTTTTTTATAGGCAGTTCTAAAAGCTTTACAGCTCTGGCTACTAGAAATTGAAATATCAACAAAAATATTCTCAGAAATTAAACCCAGAAATTAGGTTTTTTAAGACCTACTAGTATGCCCAGTTTTTATTTTATGGCGAGAATGTTCTTCTTTTTTTATTTCATATATGAAATTGGCTTTGATAGTGTGTCAGCTTTTGATACTTGAAGTTATACTAAAATACTTTCATTCATTAAAAACCAGGAACTTTAAAATCAAACAAAAAATGTGTTAGGATAAAAATAAAAGTTGATTTTCTTTGGAAAGTCATATTTATCGTTAGACAGCATGGAAGGGAAAAACAAGTCATTAGTTATTCTTAAATGCATGTCTTCAGAAACACAAATATCAGATTGTTTATTCCTGTACTTATCAGTTTGTAGTTGTAGCTATCCAAGGTTCATATAAACACTAAGATGCCAGTTGCTGTTGGACTGTGTATTATAACATTGCAGCATGTAGCACAACAAACTTGAATCATTCCTTAAAGGTACAAGAGGGATTTCAAGAATGAGGAAAAAGGTGTGCATGGGGTCAAATGACTTACCCACAGGCACACAAGAAGTCTCTGTCATGGCTCTCAGCTGGGTCTGCTTCTGCATGTCAATTGTGTCCTTCACTCATAGTGCTTTGAGCCTGCATTTATACCAGACATTACACATTCAAACAAATGCAGTGTGAAGTCATATATATGTATAAAAATATATATATATACACAGATATAGATTTGCTTGTCACATTGCATATTCAGAGAAACACACGTTTATTATTAATGTTGATAATGAGATAATAAGCTGTCACTGGGGATTGTGATGAGCAGCATCAAGGCAAGACTATTGCTAGCATCCACAGTGGAATTTCTGCCAAGGAAATGTAATGAGGAAGACTTGGGGGAAAAAAAAAGAAGCAACAGCACCTGGTAGTGTGAGGGATGTGTGGGCTGGGAATGCTATCTTGGGAGATCAGCGGTTCTGCATGTAAAGATGCAGTTTAGGCTGTCATTTAGCTTTTTTTGCTCGTTTTCCTTTTGAAATGAATATTATGCTCATTATAGGTGCCAAACTGACAGTCCTTAAGATTGAAGTTCCTTCTTACGAAATCAGGTGCAGTAAGCAGCAGCAAGAGAAGCTTTTTCAGAAATGCCTTTCAATAAATCTCCACCTTGGCCAGGAAATGATGGAAAATAGCTAGAATTCATCTTTGGTCTTAGTACTTTGCCTGGTAGCAAAGGGATTTTTAAGGCTATTTGTGTTGTTTCCACTTTCATTTTCGAAATGAATTGGGATCAACATATTTGTCTTTGGTCACTAACCAACCCTAAAGAGGAGTAACATTTGATTGCCTTTATCTCACCTTGTTATTGATAAGTGACCCCAGTTTTAACACTGACCACCATCATTAACTTGGTAGCAATTAAGTTCTGAAGGGTCTTAAAGGACACTTAAGAAAACATCTAATGGAAAAAGCTGAAAGAAACAGTTATTATAGGCCCAAATACCAGCAATTGTACCACAAAGTGTGTAGCTTTATTTCCCCATCCCTTAATGCTTTTTTTTTCCTCTTACTTCTTAAAACACTGGCTTCCAGTCCCTAAATTCTATGAATGTTCTCGTCTAAGCTCCTGCTGGTTTGCCTTTCTGTGGAGCAGCTGAATTGTTTGATTTTCAGGTACGGTTTTCTGAGTTCATAATAAAAAACAAGACAGGAGAAAAACCTCCAGAACTTACCTATTTATTTCCTCTGCTCTGTGGATTTTTCAATTCTGTCAGTCTATTCCTGATGGATATTTGTCTAAGATGACCTCAAAAGTTTTCACAAAATGAAGTGTCGTTATGACAAGAATGACCTTCCATAAACACTGTACTATTTAATGTAGGCAGTGAGCTGGACAAGACAGGCCATCTTCATGATGTGAGTGTTACCAAATAATTTCCTGATTTGCCTTTACAGGATTACTTAAAATAGTTCCTCCTGTTTTACTGAGACTGGGACTGTCAGTCGCCTAAGAAAATTAAGTCTCAAATTTCAGTTACATTTTATTGGGCTTTTATAGTTATGAGTACCTATATCTTAAGTCTTTACTTGACTCACAAAGACACCAAGACATAGCAGGTGAAGACAGAGGCTGAGATTTGATATGGGTCAGACTCAGCAAAGAAGCAGGAATGAGGATAGTGATGATCTTCATCCCCCAGTCAACAGCTGTAAAGCGGGAGCATGACATAATTCGTCACCTCTGCCTCATCCACCAAGTGTGTGCTCACCTATGAAGAAATTTAGATGCGCCCAACTTAGCACTGAAAGGAACTCCTGGACATAGTAGGGCTCAAATGGGACCTGGCAGTCATTGGATGTACTGACATTCAAGCAGCTGTGAAAGGCCAGATGATACCTGACTCACCTATCCTGTTCTTTACCCTGTGCCAGTGGCTCTTAACTTCTGCATCCACCTAGAGGAGAAATCCTAAAGGAAGAACAGCACACAGGCTTTCATTGACCATAAATCTCTTTGAAGCCACAATATCTTCCATTGCTTCAATAAATCAAAGCAACAACCACTGTTACCTGTTCTTCTTTAGGAACCAACGCTGGAAGAAATTGGGTCATTAAGGAATCCACAGAACACAAATCTGGGGAACAGGATCATTCCTGAAAGGCAGCCAGACCACAATGCAATCAAACGCCAAAAATCAGAGCTGGCTGCCTCAGTACAAAACCTATTTCTTCATACAAATTTTACCCCAAAACAGATGAAGGCAGTGACAGTCTCTTGATAGCCACCAAAGAGAACCTGTGTGGAGGTAATGGATAGTGGAAGGTGAGGATCAGAGCTGAGGGGATCTATAGGCAGTGTTAAATATTCCTTCTGATTACAGCATTGTAAATGTGATCAAATATGAACTGGTGATATGGGACAGGTACTTGACAGCCACTCTGCTCTTCAGTTCTTTAGGCTTTTTTTTTTTTTTTGTCAGAGAAAATGCTCAATTTATGTTTTGAAATGTACACAGAGATTTCGCGGGAATAAATATCATAGATTTGTACATTACATTTTCAAGTAAAACAGAAAAGAAGCAAAATACAAAACTGTCATCCTCCAAAACTCTGCCTAAACTCTCATTCTGATGTATTGCCCTGGGAAAGCCTGCCTGGCTGTTTAACACCTTTATGACTTGATCCTGGGAGCTCAATTTATTATTTACTGATCCTTCTCCTGTCATTGGCCATGACCACATATCTGCTTATATTATTCCTAGCAGGTTTTCCAGCACTCATTGGTTCAAAAATCAATCACTTCCTAGATCCATCATTTCTGTCCTGCTTTTGGGCTACATGTCTCAAGTGCTAATCTGCCAGTGGCAGCCTAATGCTGTTTGCAGCAGCACCTGCTTTTGCCACATGAGGAAAGAAAGACTTGCCTCATGTTTCTTCAACCAAAGCACTGTAATAAATAGATAGCATAGACAAATAAATACATATATCTCTCCAACAGTACAGGAGTTCCCTGTGGTACATTTATTTATGTTCTGTAAATTTTCACATGGTTTCTCTATTCCTTTGGGAAGATGGTTCTTCAAAATATCAAATCATCAGTATTTGTTTGAATTACTGTCATTTTATACTACTTTGAGCTTACTTTCATCCTATTACTTATATTCTTAAGTGATATACCTAAAAATTCTCATCCTCTTGTTGCTTATTCGTCTCTATATTGCATACCAAGATATGAATTTCTAGTTTTATTCATCATTCTTACTGTTCATTTATTACTTAAGGATTTTAACATATGCTTTTGGGTATCTCTTTTGATGGTATCTTTTATTCACACTTAAATGTGAGGTATGGAGAATGATGTTTATGTTAACACTGGTCTATTTTTCTGCCATATCTCTTTGCAAGCAACTGCACAGTTTTTGTTATTTTTCTTAGAATTGGCCTTTTCGAGTTGTTCTTCTCTCATGTAATATTGATAGTTACCTTATTGATTTTGTGAATTTGCAGATCCTGTTTTGCACTATTTTGATAGAATCATAGCATCATTATGTTGAAAAAAATGCCTAAGGTCATCAAATCTGAAGATTAACATAACTTCAACCCAACTGAACAACCCCATGTTTACCAGTAAATCATGGCCCTCCACACTACATCTACATGTCTTTTAAATACCTAAAGGGATGGTGACTCCACCACCTCCCTGGGAAGCCTGTTCCAATGCTTGACAACCCCTTTGGTGAAGAAATTTTTCCTAATATGCAATTTTTTGGCCAGTTCCTCTTGTCTTGTCACTTGTTACTTGGGAGAAGAGACCGACCCCCATATGTCTACTGCCTCTCTTCAGGAAGTTGCAGAGTGATAAGGTTCTTCCGGAGCCTCCTTTCCTCCAGGCTGAACACCCCCAGCTCCCTCAGCTGCTCCTTATCAGACTTGTGCTCCAGACCCTTCCCCAGCTCCGTTGCCACCCCCTGAATAAGCTCCAGCACCTCAATGTCTTTCTTGTTGAGAGTGGCACAGAACTGGACACAGTACTTGAGGTGTGGCCTCACCAGTACCAAATCCTACCCTTGCTTTCCAAGTCTCTTAATTCAGGTAATTATGATCCATTTTCACATTTTCTCTACGTGCACACCTTATTTACTGCTTTGCCAGGCTACTATTGTGCTAAGTTTTGCACAAAAATGAAAAGGAGGCCTTTCCTTAAAGGAGATGCATTGTAGACTCATAACAAATGTGTTTGGTTGACCCTGGCTGGAAACCAGGTGCCCAGTGAAGCTGCTGTCATTCTCCTTCCCAGCTGGACAGGCAAGAGAAAACATAAAGAAAGGCTCATGGGGTGAGATAAGGACAGGAGGAGATCACTCACAAGTTACAGACTTGACTTACGGAAATTAATTTATTACCAAACAAATCTGAGCAGGATAATAAGAAATACAAACTAGATCTTAAAATACTTTTACCCCTCCCCTCACTTCTTCCCAGGCTCAACTCCACCCCCAAATTCTCTACCTTCTCCCTGTCAGAGGCACAGGGGGACAGGTAATGGGAGCTGCAGTCAGTTCATAATTTGTTGTCTCAGTTGCTCCTTCGTCCTCCAGAACTGTGTGGGGTCCCTCCCATGGCAGACAGTTGCCACCACTGGATTGATCCTGGCTGGATGCCAGGCATCCACCAAAGCCTGTCTATCACTTCCCTCTTCATCTGGATAGGGGAAAGAAAATAAAATGAAGAGTTCATCGGCTGAGATAAGAACTGGGAGAGATCACTCATCGAATACCGTCACGGGCAAAATAGGCTCAACTTGGGGATACTAACTGAATTTAATACCAACAAAATCAGAGCAAAAACACCTTTTCCCCACCCCTCCCTCATCACACAAACCTAATACAACAAAATAAATAATCAGGAAGATAAATACTCAAAGAGGGAAAGAAAAGTTATCAGTGAAGACAGTTGTGTGGGGGTCATATATTCTGCTACTGAGATGTATTCCTGATTTCACATCTTCATTTTTCAGTTTTCTGTTTAAAGGCTCAAAGGTTGATCAGTTAGGTTGTAAGGTTGGCTGTGCACTATTTTAGATATTCCACAGGATTACTCAATTCTTAAGGGATATTAATTTTCATGTTGCCTCATTGAGGGCGCTCTGTTGTGATCGACATCACAGCATGGGCAATGGCTATAGGATGTTATGAGGCCCTAATGTGGGGAATGAGGCTCAGAGAGGAACTTCAGGGAAGAGTAAAAACATCGTGAGCAGACAAGGAAGCAGAAGAAGGGTGAAAGGGAAGAAGAAAGCTCTCATTGTTTGAAACAACCTTCTGGGACTGTTTAAACTTAATTGAAACCCCTCTAACTTTTCTACAAACCCAGATTAGAAACATTAAAATGGAATAATAAGCTTTTCTGTTCACTTTTACAGTGATTGAACTTTTTGAAGGACTTGAAAAAATAGTAGCTAATATTTTGAGGATATATGTCTTTATTTCTTTCTAAGGAGTGCTTACATTTGAATCACTTAAACACAACACAAAGCCTGTTATTTTCCTTTCAAAGTTACACTCTATGCCAAGGCAAATCCTTCAGCAAAATAAAAGTTTTCCTTAACTGACCTCTGCTGGAGCTGTTTTGTTTTTGTCCTAAAAGAGATTTTGGCACGGACACTGAAGGTTCCAGATTTGCTCTGTGATTCTTACTCGTTCTGTGGCTCTCAACTGGCGATCCATTATTTATTGCAGCACCATGTGTGCCTTGATGACCCTGAAAAATGGGCAGAGTCTACAAAGCAAAGCAGGATCTTTGCTTAGAGGATTTTACAATCTTCTGAAGTACTTTTGGAAGTTATAGAAAACAGCAGAGTTCTCACCCCTGCCTCTGCAGTGAGTCCAGCATCTCTTGGGGTAAGGAGTATTTTTCAGAGTTGCTGCACTCCCAGAACAGCTTCTCTGGCTAATGAACCCCAGTCTACAGGAAAACAGCTACTACAGTCCTTGCTACTTTGATATCATACAATTGCTGAGGTTGGAAGTGTCCTCCCGAGGTCATCCAGCCCACACACCCTGCTCAAATCAGGGTCAGCTAAACCAGGTTACTCAGGGCTTTGCCCAGTTAGGCTTTGAATGTATCGAAGGACTGAGACTCCACATCTCTGGGCATAACATTTCAGTTCTTAGTCATCCTCACACTGAAAAGTTTTTCTCTCTCCTTTGTGTCAACTTGTGCCTATTCCCTCTTGTCCTTTCTGTGGGTACCACTGAGAACAGCCTGGCTCCCTCTTCATTACAACGCCCCCACTCCCCAGCCAGGTACTTGCACTCATGGATGAGATTCCCTTTGAGTCTTCTCTTCTCTAGCTGAGCAGTCTCTTCTCTTACAACCTCTTCTTATATGTCAGGTGCTGCAGTCCCTTAAATATCTCTGTAAGCCCTCGCTGGACTTGCTCCAGGATGTACAAAAATCTCTCGTCCTGGGGAGCTCAGCACTGGACATGACACTCTGAATTTGCCACATCAGTACTGAGCACGGTGGAAGAATCCTGCATCTATCCCTTAAAACTGTGTCTAAAAAGGAGGAAAGCTTTACTGGGAGCACAGAGAAGGCCACATCAAAGTTTTGAGCTGCCTGGAGGGCTATCTAACTTTTGTCTCTATGCTGCATTGCATCTTGTGCTGCTTTCAGAGCAAACAAAGGCTCATGTATCAGTAAGAATGCCCTGTCTTTGTATGTTGCTTACTCCTGATCTAGATTAGTCTTGATGAAGAATGCATGTGATTGAAATTGGATGCCCAGGGACTCTTTGCCCCAGAGAGGTTTCTAAGCATTTAAGTGCAGCATTGGGGTGTGCCCTGGTATGAAATGAAGTAATGTAGGCTATGTGATATACTTCTTTTGAAACACAGCTCTTATGAAAAATTCAAGAGGAAATGCTTCCTTTTGTTCACTGCCAGTTCATCTAGTTTGCAGCTACAGAAAGAGAGATTATTATTTTGGGGTACTTTAATGTGTGGGAGCTTTTAAGTGGATATAGATTTGTTCTGTTTGTTGTCAAGGTGCCAGAAGTTCTTGAAGCCTGATAATGCTCTTTCCATGTTTTATTCAGGTTGTCATCAGTAATGAAATATAATTTAATTTTACTTTCCTATTATGTTTTTCTCATCTCACTATCAAAAAAAAAAGTGTGCAGAATATTTTTTATCACTGCTTACAAATAAGGGAGCTTTAGAAACAAATGTATGCAAAAATTTAATGGTTTTGTAGAAAGGCTTTAATTTATTATTTAGCTCTATTTCTTCAGTGATAGTAAAAACATGCTTTTTATGAACATCATAGTACCCTTAATTCTTGAAGACAATTTACACATTAAAAATAAATTGCAAAATCCCAGTAGGTTACAGCATGTTGACACATTTTAGATTAAGGATGGTAATTTTGATGGTTGCTAACTTTTAAATAAGTAAGTCAGATGGCTAAAAATGATTAGCATGAGTGTTTTTTGGTTTGGTTTTTTTTTTTTTTTTTTTAAGGAGCACNTAAAAATGATTAGCATTGTGTTTTTTTTGTTTTTTTTTTTTTTTTTTTTTTAAGGAGGAAAAGCATTCCTTGACTGATAGCCTTTTCTCTTCAAGATGGGATCTCAACACTTCTTCCTTTTCTCTACTGCTAAGAGTTTGAAGAGAAAAATAAGAAAATAATCTTCTTAAGCTGGCAGGCTGCAGTTTGGAGAGAGCCTGCAAATACATCTTCCAAGAGATCCATAGGGTCTGGATGTTTGTTTCTGCCACCGTTCTGCTGGGAGATGGTCAATCTTTCATTACCCAGTCAGGTGTTGTTTCTACTCTTTAATGTAGCCTTTGTGTCAACTCAATATCCAGCCATGAAATCCAGCTGACTGGCAAAGGAGAAATTGCTGCAGTGGTTCCTTCTGGCCACAACTGGTAAAATTCCCAAACAGGATTTCCTGAAGCCAATGGCCTCCCCTACATCCGGGAGCATTGACTCCCTTCAGCACCTCCTCAGTGTGGAAAATCAGGAGTTCCTCCCTTCTCCCCACCCTACCACATGGACTCATTTTGCGTTCTGACTGCTCTGCATCATCATCTGCAGCCCTGACACCCATTTCCTAACAAAAATCTTCATCCTTCTCAATCACCTGCATTTATTTCCCCCTAATCTTCCTCATCACACTCCCAATAACTCCTCTTCTGCTCCCAGAATTGCACTTGCTTGAAACAGATCTTAAAGAGAACCAGCCCTTTGGCTATCAGGTATATTTTCCGTCCTTTTGCAGATTTTTATTTAAATCCTATTTCTTTTGCATTCCTTCATTAGGTTGCTGTCAAACTTCTGTGCATTTTTGCCTCAGGATAATAGACTACATATGCATAATACATAGTTTGGATGTCAATAGATTTTATTACAGTTTAGGATAGTGGTTCTGCTTAATTTCATGCTATCCACAAACAAGGTAGTAAATTGTTGTCTCTGACAGGAAGGTTATACTACAGGCTAAATTTTACCCTGAGTTACATTCAAACATCTTTCTATCAGAGTTAGAATTTGGTCTATAATGCATTAGGGATTGAAACAGAGAAGTTCTGGTCTCCTTATCAGACCTGACACACAATCCTGTTACATTACAGATGCACCTCCCTGATATAAAGAAAGTGAAAAATCTCCAATTCATGGTGAATTTTTGTGGTTAATAGTATCTGATAAAATACAAGTAAATGAACAGCACCTTGAGGGAAGGTTGGATGGGTGAGGGAGACAAGGCATCCAGGGAAGTGGCGTTCCATTCCCAGCAAAAGGGCAAAAGCAAAGATAAATGCAGGTCAGTGGGAAAGCCAGAAGCAACAGTAAAGTAATGAGAAAATTCCAGAAGAAACAAGACAAAATGACTGCAACAGTGTTTAATTCTCATCACATTGCAGAACATACTCTAAGCAGATACAAAACCCAGAAATCAGCAAAGCTAGGTCAGTGCTTTCCCCCTCCTTCCACAGGGCATGAGAAATAATGCAGTCATTTTGCAAACTCACCTCCATGTGTCTACAAAGTCTCAAATTTCTGAAACCCCCACTTTGGAATTTCACCAACAATTTTTTCCTGTCCACTGAAGAACAAATCCAAGCAAGACACTTGTCTGGCCTCACTGTACAAATAGAAAGTGTTAAAGAAATAATGGATGTGGCACTTGGTGTTATGGTTTAGCTGATATGGTGTTTGGTCAAAGGTTGGATTTGATGATCTTGGAGGTTTTTCCAACCTTAATGATTCTATGATTCTATGATTCCATGAAATGCACTGCACACCATTACAGAAGGATGGCAAGTTGCTCAAATGACTCTCCATGTCTTGGCTATTGTGTCCTAGACCCCAGAGTTCAGCAGTAACAGGCCTTCCCATGCAAGAAAGGTAACAGCACAGCTTGTGTGCACCCTAGTTCAAGACCAGGCTCCAATCCACTCCACTCAGTCAGCTGCTCCTTCCCATGTTTGTAATCTGGATACAAGGCAGTTGTGTTTTTGGCATGTGCAACAAATCAAGCAAGGAGTGGGGAGTACGAAAAGGTACACAAGAATTAGAATCATACCAAAAAATTAGAAAATTCTGAAAATAATTTAAAATCTTTCAGGCCTCCTGTGTCTCTCTCCCTCCCAGATTGCATCTCTCCCTTCCCAGATTTAGTTTCTAATAATCTGTCCCGTCTGTCAGACACAAGATCACTGGGGCATTTTCAGGGTTGATTCATCCAAACATAAGAGATCCCACCCAGAAGGATGCATCTTTTCTATATAGAACTGACTTTGTGGAAGCAGATAATTGGAAGCAATTAATCACACCAAAGACAAACAAACTTTGACATAAATCATTAAGCTAACAAGAATCTGATCTGCTTCTCTACCCCCTTCCATCTCCTCATCTGCCTCCACACTGCTAGGAAGAAAGGGTTTGGCTTGCAGAGAAAAGTTACAAGTGCATTTTATGGCTTATAACGATAGCAGGAGGGCTTGCTTTACTTTTCTCCTTTGTATTTTTTTTCCCCTGGTGTGACTGTGATGTGAGTATTTGCCTCTGTAGATCTTCCATACTGAGAGCTCCAACCATATATAAAGAAAGCGCACTCTCTTCTACCGTCATTAAGCATCTTTTGCAGCCTTGTACTATATCACCAGTGTACTGTCCATTCAGCAAGTTTTCATGCTTGAAATATCCACACTGACCCTTGAGATGTGTCAGCTAGTTTGTGTAACAAACTAGTTCTGGTAATGTGCTTTTATGACTACTGTCTGCAGCGTCTCAGTTCTCATTCACATTCATCGCGCAATACAAGAGCCTTGTATCTCTGACCTTATTGCCCATGACCTGGTTGTAATACTTCAGATTTAATGGTTTTATTGTTGAGCTGCCCTCGGAGGGATCCTTATGCTTTTCCTACCAAAATCTCCTCAAGATACGGTGTCTTATCAGAGCATTTGCTCTTCAAAGTGCTCCAGGAGTGCCCAAATCAGCAGCCATCTCACCAACCATGGCTTCTAGCTGGAGGAGAAGCTGGATTGTGCCCTTCACAAAGGGCAGGTGCTTTAGGAAATGAGAAAGAATTACAAAAGGACAGGTGACAGATGCTGGTCTCTGCTTTGCTACTCCATATTCTTTTAGTAGGTATGTCCTGAAAAGCCCCTAAACTGGCTGGTGCAGGAAACACCCTCCAGTTCACTGGTTGCCAGGTGATGGGAATCCTTGAAATGGAGAAGTTACACAGACTATTATATTCTTATCATTTGTAACGTGAAATAGTGACAATTTTCATCCAGATAATACCAAAAAAAGACTAACTGGAAACAACAACTAGCTAAACCAGAAGTCTTGGATTTTGACTGGTGCAGACTTGAAGAAGCAGGCGCACAAGTGTGAGCACAAGTACATGTATGAAAAGAGAACCTTAAGTGTGCAAATGAAATATCTAACTACAACAGAATATTCATCCAAAGAGGAGACAAGAACAAATAACATGTAACTTTTTGTCTGCACAAAAGGCTGCTTAGGCTACAGGATGCTTCAGTTTCATGGAAAGGTATTTAGTCAGAAACATGCAGTCCTGTCCCACAGGGTGCCATATGAATAAAAGGAAACTGGAACTGTTGCTGTTTATGTTTAACTGGAGACGTAGACCTAAACTTCCTATTCATAACCAGGAAATATCTTGGATTTATAAGAAAGCTAGATGTCCCAAATGATAACAGTCCACCTCCAAACTTAGGAAATTTACCTAAAATATAGCTAATATGTCAGTGATAAGGGCCAAGTCCACTACTATTTAAAATTCCTTTGAGAACACCTCTTTCACCCACCTTTATACATTGACATGTATGTACACCTTTGTCTGAACTAGCTCCAAGCACAGTCAATGAAGAGAAATAAGTGCACGGGGGATCTGAATCATCTGATCTATTTTAGCTCTATACTTTAGGAGATGAATCACCTCTTGTCTGCTTCTCTCTGGCTACACAGGAAGTCTGATTACTTGTTCAGATGCAGATCATTACCTTGTAGATGTTTCTGTTGGAAAAGGTATGCTTTATCCTTCAGAGCTTTTTGATATTTTGCATGGTTGTGTGAAGAACTGAACCTATGTTTAGTTTTTGAGAGTGAAGAGGATTAACTGAGTAATGACAAGAGATGGCTGCAATGATTGGTGAAAGAATAGATCAGTACATACTCAGTTCCCTCTCAGAGCCCAAAATGTGAAGGAGTCTCTCCACGACTAGCAGAAATAATGTCACATACTATGTCACCTGCCCTTCATGGGCGGGAAGGCAGAAACAGGGTGAATGAGGTGATACCATGGACTGTATTCTGCATTTTCACTTCTCCCAATGCCAAAACTGTTGCAGCTTATTGTGCAGGCTTCCCTGAAGACTTGGGGCTGTTGAAATAGCAGAATGAAGCAGTCAACCTGTTCCTTTGAGGTATTTTACATCTCTGTAACATCACCATTGTAGTTTCTGTCTGTGGTGGAGGAAAGGGCTTACAGAAGAAGAAAATTTTGTGGATACAATTAATATAATTTGGAATAAATGGGCTGCTTGGTATATCCTGGCAACAAAAACCAAAGAAACAAACAAACAAAATAATAAAAAAAAACAACCAACCAACCAAACAAAAAAAAAAAACAAAAAAACCCCAAAACAACCCAAAACCATGAAGTATTACTAGCATCTTGAAAAAAAAATTGAAGTAAAAAGTGAATCACAGAGAAAGAATTTAACTATGTGTACAAAATCTATTCAGCATTCAAACAACCCTGAACATCAAAAAGGGTCACATCTCCACGTCTGAAGGCAAAGAGAGAGAAAATGACTGATATTAAAAATGTTGTGCATGAGCAAGGAAGTCTGTTGTCTTTAAAAAACAAACAACCAAAGAAACCAAAAGCAATAGCTGTAATCTGCAAAGAGAGGACTGGTCATTTCAAAAGGTTCCCGAATGCCTACCAGGTAAATACAGCACCATGGCAATTTAGCCACTATCTGAGGAGTATCCCCCAAATATATTAGGCACTCTATGGAATAGCAAGAGGAGTCATAATTTGTCAAAAGACAGATCAGAAAAACTGATATTCCTGAAGAATTGCTGTTCCTGGAGAACAGATATCATCCTTTTATCTACCTACAAAACAAGAATTGATAAATTTTACAGACATGAACTTTCCTGCTTTGAAGTGTGGAAGGAGCAATCCAGGACACAGATGTGATGCCCTGGTCTGAGGCATTCCAAAGTGATCAACTGTGCACATTTGTCAGCCTTCCAGTAAATGCAAGGTAAGAGAGACGGGATAACATATATTATTTCACCTCTGTGGCTTTATCAAGAGCCTAGGTCTACTTTTCTGTTAATCAATTATCTGGCTTTTGTTTTCAGGAAAGTCCTTATCTCAAGCAGCAACCAAAATGAAGTGATTAGACTTTTAAGAATAGTTAATACTCAAATCCAGGTCTTTTTTTGTTCTCTTTGCATTGATTTACAAAGAAAAAAGAGCAGACATTGCCTGTGTTGCTACTAAGAACCATAACTGTCTGAGGGGTTTTTCATGGAATTAAATCTCTTAGTTAAAGAAGCAAGAAGTCACCTTCAGTAAAATAAATATTGTAGCAAAATTTTACAAAGTTGACAAGAGTGTTGGCTCCTGCTTCTACCCCCCGTGTTATCTGTCTCTGAAGACACAGCCCAAAGGAAATACAGTCAAAAGGATCAATGACCTTTGAACAAGAAAGTCTCTGAGAACAAAGTTTTGTTGTTTCCGTGTCAGGAAATTTAGTATTCCTTTCGTGAAACACAATTTAGTCAACCTATTAAATGCAACCATAGATCTTATTAATGAAAAACTGCTAATTTAGTTTTTCTCCAATTATAGTGTAAGGTTTGGCATAGAAGAAAAAAACCCACTAAAGCCAACTTCTGATTTCTCCAGCCTTTCCATTGTTGCTAGTAGAAAAACAAAATGAAAAAGTTTTCTTCAGGCAAGAGAACAAGAAAACAATTATCTCCTTCTTCCCTTTTTAAATTCCCTTTTCCCTGTCTACCTCTCCATCTCCCTTTATAGAGGGATTATGATCAGAAATAATAAAATCTATTCCCTAAGGATAAAGGATGAGTAAACCTTATGGAAGGTGAGATTTTCTGAACCATTCATTTGAAAAGTCATTTAGTATTCATAACCCTTTCATTCTAATTTAAATCTGTATGGCTTGACTCAGTTTTCTCTTGGACCAGTTTTACACCTGAACAACTCCTCCAGGAAGGCTTCTCCCCTGCATTGCATTTTGCACTGTGAATTATACCTGAAAGAAATGAGTGCTAGACGCTACAGCCCTGCTTTGGGACAATTCTTCATGCACCTTGCAGGGAGGAAGATGATTATCTGCAAGACATAAAGCAGCAGAGATCCGGGCCCTTTGCCATTTATGGAGTTCAGACTTTCAGTAGCACTAAAACCAAGGAACTTTGCAAGGGATGATTCAGATGGATGATAAAAGAATCTCCTACGAAAGAGGAAAGTATGCATATAAGCTCCACTCCTTTTCCCTGTCCTGTCCTGTCCTGTCCTGTCCTGTCCTGTCCTGTCCTGTCCTGTCCTGTCCTGTCCTGTCCTGTCCTGTCCTGTCCTCTCCTGTCCTGTCCTGTCCTGTCCTGTCCTGTCCTGTCCTGTCCTGTCCTGTCCTGTCCTGTCCTGNTTGCAGCTGTACAGCTGGGGGAGCCTTGTACCCAAGCCAAATAGCTCCTGTTTTGTGAAGTGCAAGCCTTTCAGCAGACATGGTGGCTGGTCATAGTGTCACACCACGGGGGCTGACTGGGTTCTCAAACTATGCCTCTTCAGAGAACAGTTTGATTTTTATCTAATAAAGATTGAAGCCTCAAGTGGGAAGGACTCTTTGCAGACCATGCAAACATGAGAAGGCTGCCAAATCTGTCAGCACAAATACCCCAGACTACTGTTTCCTTGTGTAGAGAGAAAGCTACCGAGAAAAGGACATAATTGTCTCATAATTCTGGGNATATTAACAAATATGAATAATGGGAAAAAAAAAAAAAAAAAAAAAAAAGAAAAAGAGGAAGCAAAGAATCCATTTAGTATGTATTTTCTGGGAAAATATTTCTAAATACAGTGGTCTGAAATCAGAGTGAGAATATTTTAAAACTCCTCAGTGTTGCATGTGTCATCCACCCAGGAGTCAGGAATACATCATGGTCTGGGAGACTGCAGGTTTTGGGAACAACCATGGGCATGCTCAGAGGCCTGTTAGCCTGGTCACTGGTGGCTCGATGTGCAACACAAAATCAGTTCCTCAGCCACTGTAGGCTTGAAAATTTAATGTGTTAATCTTCATAAGCCCTTTAGATCACAGATATAAATTATATCCATTACCCAGGGAAGGAGCCTGCAGCAATGAGTATGGGTACTGCAGGAAAACTAGAATAAAATGGCCTAAGATAACATCAGCTCTGTGCCTCAGCCTTGTTCCAAAGTTTCTACCCCTCCTAAGACAGGCAAGCTGTAACCTGGCCTATTGGGTAATGGGTTTTCCTCCCTGTTTGATCAATTCTTCCCAAATTCTTCCCCTTCCCTAACAGAAGACCTGATCACATCTTCCTCCATCTCCTTGGTGCCTTATACTAAATGGTGTAAATCAGCACTGCAGTCTTGCGTGAGATGTCTTCAACCTTTGTGGGATTTCCCTTTCACTCTAGTGGATTGGAGCTCTTCTGGCCCAAATCTAGGTACAAAATGTCAATAATGTAAAATTCCCAAGCAGCTCCAGAATCCCTGGAGTGGTGTCTAATTTTAAAGTAGTTAAGAGAGTTTATTTGGACTGTATTTGTCATGTAAACACAATGGGGGATGTTTCAGGGCCAGATTCCAAGCGTCTAGTAAAGGAAAAATATTCCATTCTCAAAAGGAAGTACAATTGCCTGATACTTCCCAGGGTATTCGTTCCTGAAAATATGTGAGGCAACTGAGAACCTAAATATTAAAATTATTTTCCATGTCATTTTAGCTGCTCGGTCATACTTATTCACACATTCCCCAGGTGGACTGCACTTAACCTAATTAAAAACATGGAATGGAGGAAATTTTGACCTTGTCATCATTCCCGTATTGACAACGTAATACCTCATTACATTAAAAAGCACCGGTTTTACACAGTGTAAAATTAGAAATTGTGTTTATGAGCACTTTGCTTCCGTGTGAATATAGCCTGAGTGGTGAAGTGTGTGCTGCTTGCCTCCTGCAGTCCTCAACCCTCCTATAGCCTTGTTCTGAGGTGGGTGCTCAGAAAATCTAAACCCCACAATCAACAAGCAAAATAATTACAGGAGGTACCTTGATAAACAGCCAAGGCATTTGTCAAACCTGGTGTCTGTAATTGCCTAAGACAAGGAAATAGAAGTGGAAATAGACCTCACTAAGGAGAATTATCACAGTGAAAAATTCCAGAAGATGAAGCAGCACTTCCGAGAAGCATTTTGACAGTTCTGCTAGGGATGAACTACAGGAGAAAAGTGTAAGGTTGCCCTTTTGGCCAGAAGTTGCTGATAAGTTTGGACACCCTTGTTCTTTGGTGGGCTATTCATACCAGCAGGAAGGTCCAAATCAGCCGAGGTGCTGTGTTAAGCTGGGCACTTGGCAGCCTCACAGATAAGGCTGGCTGGAAAGCGAGAACAAAATTTGGTGAAAATTATCAGTTTTCAACATATCTCTTTCTTCTTCTAAAGAAGGCTTTTCAGACTTTATTGGTAAAAATATACGCCAAGAGAATTACCATAGCTCGTGTCCAGACCTGGAGGGGACTAACAGGGTTAAATGGCCCTGACAGGTGGTTTTAAGAATACACAGCAAGAATAATGGTTTAAATGCCTTCTCTGAATGACTTGGATTTGATCTCCCAGATGACAGCTCATCTCCAAGCTTTGGTGTCTGGAAGGCAAGCAGGCAGTGTCCTCGTCTGAGTTGTCTCACCTTATACAAATATGAAATATCAAAGCAGGACCACAAAGGGGCTAATTATGTTTCCTGGAGAACATCTTCTTTCAGATAGATGGCTCTGAAACAAACTCTTGACTGCTCTAAGGGATTTTTTTACTGTCTTTCTCTGTTGTCCTGAGTCACTCTCTAACTTTGATCATGAATTGCATCCTATACCTGTTCATGCTTCCTGATGGTTACAGGGAGTGAAGGTTCAATTTCCACAAACCGATGGTTGAATCAGATGATGACAAACACAGGGAGTATTTATTGAGTTAGACCATCCTTTATTACATAAGACAATGTTCCAACCATTATCTATAATCTTATTATGACTTGTTACAATGTTATAACAACACAAATAGTATCCCACCTAATGTGTACACCATGAGACCATGCGCAGTCCCAACACAAGCTGTGCTGGCGCATTTGCACACCAGCTGCCCTGTGATGGCAGAACCACCACTGTCCCTCAGCCTCTTGGTGTGGCAAGATGAGGGAAGTCATGTTCCTAGGGAGGAACTAGGGAGGTTATCTGGGCTGATGGTGGTGTGCAAATGCCAGTGACATGGGGTATTCTGACTACATATGACAGTGTATGTGTTCCTCTGCCTGGGCATGAAGCAAAGACAGGCTGCTCTTCCCTCCCCTCCCCTCCCCTCCCCTCCC
>VZRN01002329.1:147536-157639 GCA_013397935.1 Dasyornis broadbenti
CCCTCCTCTCTGACTGGCAGTCAAGTGTCTTGATAGGTCTTCTTGGAGTTTTCTCCTATATTGGTGTTTTGTCCAGACAAAACTGATCTACCATCATTCATGTTTATATCAGTGATTCCCTGCCTAGGTGTCACATAGATCACCAGGCAATTATTTGCATGTTCATCTTGCCACAATGTTATCTATGTTTTCATCAGTCTCAAGCAAGCTATTTAATTTTTTCTGTTAGTTTCAGCTAAGCACTATAAACTTTCAGGTAATTTCTATTTCATATACCAGCCAAGTTGCAAGCACAGTTTACATTTTACTCCATCTTCGGCAGATTTCAAGCAACAAGGAAAGGTCTTGCATGCTCCTTCAGGCTGATGTACTAAGATATTTCTGACCAAAATTAAAAAGAAGAAAGAAGAAATCTCCAAGGAAAAAAAATGTTAAAAATTTCCCAGTAAACATTTTTGTGGCATTTCTATCACAACCAGAATATGAGGCTCCTTATAATTTCTTGCATAAGTATGCTCAGAACCAAATCAGTCCCAGCTGGTTTCAGGAACAAGACAGATATTACACTACTTAGGCTTCATATAAAATTTTCCACTTTATTACACCATGGTCAGTGTCATTAGACACACTATGGAAAAAGCCAACTAAGATTTGGCAGCACAAGCTTCCCAGCACTACCACCAACCAGAAGGGCTTGAAGACTCAGTCTTTGACTACCATTAATCCAGATAGCCTCCAGCTTCCATCTGAGGACAGTCTGAACGAACCAAGGGACTAAAGAAAAGCCAGAGTAGCAATGAACTAAAATCAGTGCAACCTGGGGCAGGAATCTCAGGGGGTTGCAGACAGCTGGGCTTCCCTGACAGAAGCCAAAGCTTTGTGAGGCTACAGTTAACATCCTACTTAAATCTCTCAGCAGGGACAGGGACAGAATTGATGATCAACCTATCTGGCTCAGAGTGAGTAATGACTCTACTATTCGTCATGCTCATTGTATTTCTCCTCCCCTGTCCTCTCTTCATCCCCATTTCTTAATCCTATTATGCTTCTCACATACCTGCTGTTACATATTTTTTGAGCCAAATATTCCTGATCGTTTACCCTCATGTCTTGCTTGACCATTCCTTGGGTATGAAACTTTCATAAACTTATGAAACAGAAGCATGGATTCAGTGTGGAGGTATTTTTCCTCCTATAGCAGAAGTGGACTATCTGGGGATGTCACGGATGTATTTTAAATGTTTGCAGTTGTTTCCCAGAAAAGACTAATCAGATGTCTCCTTAAAAAATGCCATGGTACTTCTTAGATACTTCCTAGAAGGCTTTTGATAACTTAATGGGAATTTTTTTATAACATCTACCTATTTTCAAAAGTATTCATCAAATAAAAGATAGATATGTTCATTTGATTCAGTACATTTGTAACCAGTATGATCAATTTCTTACTAGCATACATACCTGCTTTATATCTAGGTACTTCAAAAAGTGACCAGCCAGCTCCAATGATCAGACCTGAGGATGAACTTAAGCCTTTCTGCTTATCTATTTTTGTTACTTCAGTCATGCACAGCATAAGAACTTCTGATCATTGCCCTGCTCTCATCTTCCAGTTCAGGATGCTGATGTGACAGACAGATGTTTGGACTGTTCAGTTCAGATGAAAAAGTTGAAAGCAAAAATTCAGCCAGGAGCTGTTAGTCCAATGGATTTACTTCTAATTGAGATGTGAAGAACCATCTGCTTCTGGAGCAGAGATTTAAGTGCTATCTATCTCCAGCTGTTCCCCAACATCTGAGCTCTTCCCTGGCACTCCATGGTGCTGCTCTCGCCTTTGTAAGCAGGTCAGTCCTTAGAATCCATTTACAGTTCCATGAAGTTTCAGCTGGCCAAAGCATACAGAATAATGGCAGCTTTGAAAAGTAAGACAGCTTTGTATAAACCATAAAAAAGGAATTATATATGCATGAGACATAAAGAAAGAATTACAAGAAATTGCATTAGAGACAATTAAAAAAAAATAATCAGGTTCAAACATGGGAGCCGTATCCATAATATATTCTCTGACTTCTTCATAGGAGCTAGACTACATACTTCCACTCCAAAAGCCTTTGGAAACTTCCTGGTATTAGATCTACTTTTCCACAATGAAATCAAATGAAATCACCTTACAAAAAGATATAGACTGGTTAATTCCTGAGAAGGCTGTAAAATGCCAAAAGGTTTTGTGCAATAAGTAGCATGGAATTTCATGTTCTTTCTCTAATTTCCTAGGTGAATTTCACTTTCCTTTTCCTGTGGAGCTCAATTGTGACGTCCTTTAGGTCTAACAGGAGGTTTTTGATAGAAGTATCTTTGTCAGCTTCCTTTGTCCAGACCATTAGCTTTGTTAGTCAGCTGGGTTTTCTTTTCTTTTTTTTCCCTCCCCTTTATTTAATTAATATGAAGCTGACTGCAACAAAAAAATTGTTCTATTTTGCCTTTCCAACTGATATAGATCTAACAGAATTATTCCCTCACAAATCTAGCTTCCATACTATGTTTTATTCACAATTTTACCAGTTCTCATTCCTTAATAGGCTGAGCTCTATGTGTTTCTATTTGATCATAGTGTGATGAAACCCAAAAAATCCAGCATCTGTTTCCTCTTGCTTCAACACCATCATCCTTCTTCAGCTTCTACATTCCATACCACACTCCTCCTACCACTATTTTTTTTTTTGTCCTTTCAGTTTCTTCTTTGTCTCACTTAGTGTGTTGATTTGGACCTGCTGAGGGGCAATGGTGAGGTTGCTATGCCCTGAGTGTCTTGTAACTATGGCTGATTAACTGAACATTTCCCAGCTTGCTCCTGCATGGCCTTTCTGTAAATGGAAATTAAATTATTGTTTAATTATGACCAGTATTTCATGCTACAAAGCACCACACACCCTTTCTCTTTCTTTGCAATAATCCAAATTACACACCACAATTAAGGTACCAGGGTCCTGAGCATATTGTGATAGACTTGGACTGTTCATTTAGGTATTTCCAGTTTGGAGTGAAGAGTCCTGCTTGCTAATGCTAAGTACATGCCATGAACAGTATATGAAACACAACACAAACATGAGCAGATGAGGAAATAATGCTTTAATAACAACGAGCATGTGAGTCCTATTGTATGGCAACGGAAAAACATTATTTGGCACACTGTCTGTTACAGGTGGATGGGCCACCCAAGCACCTGCAAGAAATGAATACTCTAGATTTATACTATCTAGGAGAGCCAACACCCACTTAGAGCTGAATATTGATGAGGAACATGCATGGCAGCAAGAAGGGCTTCTCTAGATGCATCAGCAGCAGTGATACAGAAATATGGAACTGCAGCTGAATGGGAGAGAGACCCAGCAAAACAGAACACAGAAAAGTATTCATTATCTTCTTCATCTGGGTTTGTACTGACAAGATAGCGCTTCAAGAATTCCAGGCCTCTGAGACCAGAGGGAATGCCTGGAGAAAGGAAGACCTACCCTCATTATAGGAGGACAAGGTTTGGGTATTTAGATATGCACAAGTACCTGGAACCTTAAAGAATGCACCTGTGAGTGCTGAGGGAGCAGGAGTGAGTCCACCTTCAATCATCTTTGAAAGGTGATGGTGATCAGGGGATGCTTCTGAGGACTGGAAGAAAGCAAATATCACTCCTATCTTCAAGAAGGATGACCCAGGGCAGTAAAGGCTGGGAAGCCTCACCTCAGTCATAGAATCATAGAATGAATTGGGTTGGAAGAGACTTGTAAAGTTCACCTAGTCCAATCCTCCTGCAACAAACAGGGACATCTTCAACACCATCAGTTTTCTCAGAGCCCTGTCCAACCTGACTTTGAACGTTTCCAGGGATGGAGCACCTACCACCTCCTTGGGAAACCTGTTCTAGTGTTTCACCAGCCTCACTGTAAAAAAATACCTCCCTTATATGTAGTTTGAACCTACCCTCTTTTAGTTTAAAACCACTATCCCCTGTCCTGCAGGTGCAAGTCCTACTAAAGCAATCCTTGGGAAGGTGATGGAGAAAATCCTCCCAGTAATTATATCCAAACATACGAAGCGCATTGTGATTGTGAGTAGTCAGCATGGCTGTTTGAAGGAGAAGTCATGTATAATCAATCTAATAGCTTTCTGTAATGAGATGGCTGGTTCAGTGCATGAGGGGAGAGCGGTGGATGTTGTTTACCTTGACTTTAGCAAAGCTTTCTATGCTGTCTTTTGTAATGCCCTCAGAGACAAACTGATCAAGTGAGAAGCAGATAAATAGACAGGGAGGCAGACTGGGAACTGGCTGAACTGCTGTGTGCAAAGTGCTGTAGCCAGTGGCACCAAGGCAAGCTGGAGGCCAGTCACCACTGAAGTAGCTTGAGGGATTGATATAGAGGCCAGTAAAGTTCAACATCTTTATTAATTACCTGAGTGATAGGACAGAATACACTCTCAGCAAGTTAGGAGATGACAAAAATCTGGGAAGAGTGACTGATAGTCCAGAAGGTTGTATTGCCTTCAGATGGATCCAGTGATGCTGAAGATACAGCCAGGAACCTCATCAAGTGCAACAAAGGGAAATACGAAGTGCTGCAAGTCCAAGCAAGGCAAGTATGTGTAGGCAAGGAAGAAACTGTAATTAGCTGGAGGGGAAAACAGTAATATAGAAAAAAAAAAAAAAAGCTTTCAGATAATTATTATAACAATCTGGAAATGATCAGCATGATGTTTGCACCATTAACAAAACACATCATTCCAGTTCTGTAATTTTAAGCATAGCGCCAAGGAAGACAATTTGGTGCCAACATTTCTATAACACCTGGTGTTAGGAAAATATGTTTTCTATTTCTCTGCTCTTTTATTAAAAGAAGACATTGCAGGTCTCATTCTCCTGAAGTATGTCATCCTTTCAGTTCTGCATGAGCATTCCATCCCTTTAGGAAGAAATACACAGTACATATTGCCAAACACCATCACTAATCATACACTTCCTCTAAATCAGCAGGATGACCTCAAGGTGACTCCCATTTCACTGGCTATGAAAACCACCTCACTCGTGTCAGGATGTGTGACCTTGAGTCCTAGTGAGGTGTAATTACTCATGCACAATTAGGTTTGTTTGGTTTAACTCATTTCACTGGACAAGGGCATGTGACACTCATAACAAAACAGGCCCTGATCTAACTGCTGGCCTGAATTCAGCACTCAGAAACATGTAAGTTCAGAACAGCACCTCTTAATTTATTCACATGTCTCCATGATTCTGCTCTGAGCCAGAACCAAAATCAATGCTGTTAAGAAACTAATATCTTTATATCCTATTTTTAAATAACCATTTTCAGCAGCATATCTTCAAACACTGCTTAAAGTAGTTCAGGTCTACCAGGACCTCTTCTAGATGCAGAAATACGTATGTGTGGGCAGGAAATTATGTGTCTAAGATCACAGTTACAGAATCTTGTGCAAGCCACTACTGTCTAGCCAGAGATCTCTATAATACTATACTATACCACAATTGTGGTATATAGTATTGTGGTAGGCTGACTGTGGCCAGCTGCCAGCTGCCAGCCCAGACACTCTCTCACTCTGCCTCCTCAACAGGACAGATGAAGAAAATAGGATGGAAAAGGTCTTGGGTAGAGATAAAGACAGGGATATGCCTCAGCAGTTACCGTCATGGGCAGAACAGATATGACTTGGGGAAAATAAATTCATTCTATGGCAAATTAAAATAATTTTTGATTGTGAGAAACCACAACCCCCTGCCCATGTTTCCAGTGCTCATTTTTGTTTCTTCACTCCTGACTTCTCTCCCTGCGAGGGGAGACAGACCTGTACTTTATGTCTCTGTTGTCGGACAGTCACCGTGGGCACCGTGTTTTGGCTGAGGAAGCCCTAGGGGACAACCCTGTCTGCTCCAGGGCCAGATCCAGTTTTCCAAACACAGGCTCTTCCCTACTGAAACATTTGAAGCACAGGCTGATGGTATAACTTCTTACTAGGGTAACAGCAATCTGTGCACTCCGGATTTCTCTTCTGATGGGAATGCCACAGCCATTGGATTGAGGGATCCAGGGATTTCTGACTTGGCCATCCATAGGCAAGGTTGCTGTCTTGCAGTCTGTAGGTCCAGGAAGGATGAGCAGGTATCAGAGATGTCAGCCTAGACTGAGTAGACAAGAGGCCAGGCATGATAACCAACACAGGGAGCAGAACTTTTACCAGTATCCACACAGAAACCAACAGCACTTACACACGCATGAGAAACACAGATGTTGTAATCCTGTTCCTCCTTTTCAGATGACCAAGTCTGAGGTTCACTAATAGACACACACACTTTTAAATCTCCAGTACCTAAGTGCAAACCCCAGGCTCCTTATTCAGCCACCAGCTGTAAGCTTGGGTCTTTTCAGGTGTTGGATGTCCAGTTCAGCTTGAAGTTCGTATGTGAATCACACAGAAAATGAGGTCATGCCCTCAGTAAATTTGCTGATGACACCAAGCTGAGAGGTGACAGTGACACACTTGAGGGATGGGATGCCATCCAGAGGGACCTGGACAAGCTTGAGAAGTGGCTCCATGAGAACTTCCTGAGGTTTAACAAGAACAAGTGCAAAGTGCTGTGCCTGGGTCCAGGCAATCCCCAGCATCAATACAGGCTGGGGGATGAACAGATAAAGAGCAGCCCTGCCCAGAAGGAATTGGGGATGCTGGTGGAGGAGAGGCTGGACTTGAGCTGGTAATGTGCACTCACAGCCCAGAAAGCCAAACATGTCGTGGGCTGCATCCAAAGCCCTGTGGGCAGCAGGTGAGGGGGAGATTCTGCCCCTCTGCTCTGCTCTGCTGAGACCCCACCGGCAGTGCTGCATCCAGCTCTGGGATCCCCAGCACAGGAAGGACATGGACCTGCTGGAGCAGGTCTAGAGGAGGGCCATGCAGGTGATCAGAAGGATGGAACACCTCTCATAGGGAGACTATCTGAGGTCTCTGGGGATACTTTATTGCACCTTCCAGTGCCTAAAGTGGGTTTATAAGAAAGATGGGGACTGACTTTTTAGCAGGGCCTATTGTGGTAGAACAAGGAGTAAAGGCTGTACACTGAAAACAGGCAGACTCAGACCTCAGACTAGTTATAAGAAGAAATTTTTTTCAGTGAGGCTGGTAAAACACTAGATCAGGTTGCCAAGAGATGTATCCCTAGAGACATTCAAGCCCAAGTGTAACAGTGGTTTTAGCAACCTGAGCTAGTGGAAACTGTGCCTGGCTGTGGCAGGAGGGTTGGACTAGTTGATTTTTACAGGTCTCTTTAGCCCAAACTATTCTATGATTGCATGAAAATGGAAATAGGATTTATTGAGAAGAAAGCACGAACTGCAGTTCTCCAATTTCCCATGCTTGTTCCACCCCAATCCACCTTGGTCCCTGCCTTTCTCACATTTAGCCCGTCCTCTAAATGTCCCATAATAATTTTCATGTGTCCTCAAGATTCCCTCAAAGCATTCTATAAGCAGCTTTACACAGCCCTACAAGTCTCCTTGAATATCTCAGTCAGTTTGTTTTTCCTTGTGGTGCATGTAGGAAATTTATTTCCTCCCTTCTTGATCAGCTACAAAATTCTGGTTGAGCCCTCTAAAGGCTTTAGTCATTTGATCAATGGCCCCTCAGCTAATAACCTGATGGCTCAGGCTTTTTCTGGTGTCTATTATCTTGTTTTCCCTAGGGCTTGTGTATTTAGGTGTTTAATTTATTATTTTTCCTGCCTCTTATCTTTCTCTGTTATCTTTGTCTCTTATGCTGATAGCTGTTAACCAGATGTCCTCAGATTCTACGTATCTTTGCATCAGTCAGTGCTTGGATTAAAGAGTTTGAATTAAAAGGAAAGAGACAGAAAGTGCAGAGCAGAGCTGAAAGCATGCTAAAGGCTTTGGCTCCAGGGGCTCAGCTCAACATCTGAATCCTGAATTTCAGTTTACAAGAGGTGTCAAACCCCCTTCCTCTCTATGTTTACCAGATATTTATAAACATCACGGGAAAGACCAAGGCTACGTGGAAATGAATGTGCTGTGTATTTGGTTTGCTATGAGCTGTAGAATCTTCAGTAAGAGCTAGTCCTGATCTCATAACATTCACAACAAAATTACACATTAACAAAACAGTAGTATTTCTGTGTTATAGCTAAGGGTCTGGGACACAGAGACTGAATTGTTAATCCTAAATCACTAATCCTAAATCCTAAATCTGTTTCTGTGACAGACTGAAAACTGGACCTTCCTTCCTCGAGTCTCAGCCTAGTGATGCAGACACATAAAAAAATCCCAAAATTCAGCTTTGGAACTTTTCCCAAATACATAAGGACCAAGCTAAAAGATTAAATCAGTGCCCTTTCCAAGATGCTCATCAGCTTCTCTTAAGGCTTACCAAGATTTTATTATTCTTTCAGAGTCCAAAAGGGTCTTCAAAGCTTCCACTCACAGACAAATCCTTCTCCTTGTTCCCTGAACAGACTTAGGGGTACTCTTGTATGACTTTATGCTCCAGTGAGAAAGTCCCACCCAGCTCTAGTTCAATAAGACAGAGAGAAAACATCAGATAAAAGAAATAAAGAGCACAACAGGAAAATCTTAATGCAGATTACTCAGCACAATGATCTAGTCCTTTTTCGTGACATCCAGCTCACAGCAATATAAAAACTGTGGATAAGAAACCAAACTTGTAGTGGAAAAACTGCCTGGAAGGTCATCATCAATAATTGTGATGAAATCCAAAGTCTATCAGGTGACTTTTTCAGAGATTTCCATCCTATCGATGATTCTGTATAAACTTTGTGTGAAATATAAGAAGTGTTGCCATTAATCTTCATTTTCATTTTGTTGATTATAAAACATTGAAAAAGCACAACAACGACTGATTCCAACACGTTAAAAAAGATGATAAAAAAGCATTGGAACAATATGGCTTTGTTGCTAAGTGATTATTCCTGAATAGATGTTGGCAAACCCAAAGCAAGCAGCAAACCCAGATTTGGCTTGAGTTTCTAAAATCTCCATTTCTTTATAAAAAGAAAAAATTCTTATTGAAGAACTATTGGACAGAAACTTTTAATTTTAATGGTGCCTGGACTGTAGGTTTCTGAATTGGAAGTTGTTTTATCTGAAGAAGGGGAAGAGACTGAGAAGGAGGACACAGCAGAGATAATGAGTGATGAACAGACTGCAACCCCCATTCCTTGTCCTTCTGCTCTTCTTAGGGTGAAGAAGTAATCTTTGGGAATCATTTTTATCCAAACAACAACAAGAGATATTCTTATGCTCTGACTATGTAGAAATTTTCCCTTTTTTTTTAAACCCAGTTAGGGTTTTTTTTTTTTTTTTCAATTTTATCTTTTTTTTTTTACTTGCCCAGATTTGGCACACTTGTTTTGGTGATGTTTGTAAAATCCATATGATCATAATATGTGGCACAATATATTTAAAGATGGGTGCATGCTCATTGATATGTGGAGGAAGTTTTCGCTTTCAAATAAAGGCTTCCCTTTCCACAATTAAAATCCAAAATTTAACTGTTTTTTACCAGGAGACAAACATTCAAATTGTAAATATCCTTTAAAAAAAATTTTAAAAATAATAAAAATAGAATTTCTTAAGTCAATCTGTTGCTGCTACAATTTCAGTATCATACTGCTGAATAAAGTAACAAACACACAAACAAACAAAAAATCTTAGTTTGTAATGAAGGAATAAACATCTTGCTGGAAACATCTGATTTTTGTTTCATGCCCTAACTGCTGTTCTCATCCTTTGCAGGTGCAGGTGCTCCTGTTATCAGTTAGTAGTTGGTTTATGGCTAAAAAGCCTAGGTTTATCCCATTAGGTGTGGATAACAACTGTTATGAACTCAGAGGCAGGCCTTAACTCGAATTTCAGGCATCTACATGTAGTTATCTGTAGTGGGTGACTAAGACGCAGGCATCCAAAAATGAAAATGGAATCAATACCTCCAGAGTGAAACCAGCTGGGTGATACTTTAACCTGGTTTGATCAATGTGTGTTCCAAAACCAGCCTCATTTTGTGAAGAAAAAAAAAAAAAA
>VZRN01002329.1:166222-194768 GCA_013397935.1 Dasyornis broadbenti
GTGTTTCACTTCAGGCCAGCCTGTTGCTGTGAAATCCCTTTAAAAACACCTTCCTGAAGAGCAGAGAGTTGCTACTTAAGACCAAACCACGCCACTGCTAAAATGATGCATGCATTGTAATTAGATATCCTTGGAGACAAGATTGCTTTTTAACACGGAAATTCTTTGTTTGATGTCCTTAAACATTTTTGCAAAAGTTCCTTTGTGAAGGAGTATTTTAAATGCAAGTGGAGCCAGAAGCTGCTTGCACACCAACAACCTATTGCTGCAGATACAGACATTTTTCCATTGCACTCTGAACTACCTCAATTTTGCTGTGACTATTCAAGTCCCTTACAAAGGAATCATATTTCATGCAAAAGCAAGGAAAATACTGAGTTAGTGCAGCATCCTTATGCTTCCTTTCAACATCTCTCTTTCCTTTAAGCTATTTTTTGTTTCTAGTTTTTAAGTCTGGCTGAAGAATAGACAGTGGTGCAGTAAAGGTGTTTTCTTTCTTTCTACACAAAATGATAAGGTTGATGTGCTGCTTTATATAAATGCTCCAGATGTAACCGCTTCTTAATATTTATAAGAATTTTAAACCTGATGCTAATATAGCACTGCTCTCCTTAAAGACGTAACAAAGCACAATCCTCGAGGCAAAAACTATGAAATAAATATTTTTTTTAAATAGCACTTTTTTTTCACTTTGCATAAATTTAACACTCTGCTCTCTGTACAATATGTGTTCTTTTTCCCAACTCCCCACAGACATAAATAGCTCTGGCGAGATGTCATGAAAGTAACAGAAGCTATGGAAAACACCACACATTAAGGATGCTGAATTTAATTTTCTGCTTTTGTTTTGGATGGCCTACTTATTCTTCAAAAGCCTTGCCATGTCATGATGCAGAGTGGAGATGAAGGAACTATTAGACTATATTTAGCCATGTACTAAACTTTAGCTATAAACACCCAACAAATAATATTCATGTGAGCCTTGAGCTGTCTATAAACAAAAATAATGGCACGGAGCAGTTACCTTTATTCAGAAGTAGCATCAGTACCAGTGGTCCTGTCTCCAGGTATTGGGCTGAGATTGCTGTTTTACAGATTGATAAGCTCAGAGGGAACAGGTGCCTGCAGAGACCTGCCTGGAACAGCTGTTCTACAGAGGTCACCTCTTGGACACCTTGTGACTCCTGAAACTCTCCTTTGTTTTTTAAGGGCATTACATATTTCTAATGTAAAATGCATTCATAACTTGGGCACATGAAAAATGTTTTACCCTGATGGAAATGCAAAGCATACAGGATGAGTAGTAATCCTGGACAAAATCTAAACATTACATATTATTGGCCAAATTTATTAAAGTTCATGCTCTCAGTGTGGGTTACCAGCCATTCCCGATATTCTCCCTTTCTCCACTTTGCATGTCCAAATGATATTCTGCCACAGATTCATGGGTCACAGAGGATTTACCTCTCAGAATTCTGTGTCTTCCCACATTTCCTTGGATTATCCCCTCAGCTGGTCAACTGCTGACTCATCCCTAAAGCAACTAAAGTTTGGGGATCTTTCGGACTTGAAGACTGGGCCCAGACATTGCAGCAGTTCAGATGCTCTCTGTAACCCCACCAAACCACTTCCAATTACTCCAGTAGAGAACTGCTTTGGGCTGCACTCCAGGTTTCTGCCCTTGGACTGCACTCCAGGTTTCTGCTTCTTCCACAGCTGGTAGGCTTTATCTGAAAACTGAAGGCTTTCTTTTTCTCTCCATGGCTGGGCTCAATGTACTACGTGTCCAAACTCAAGAAGGGGAGCAGATTCCCAACACATTTTTTAATCCATGATGTCTCCTTGATTCACTCTTCTGCACATTTTTGCAGCCCTTTCCCCAAATCCTGCTGCTTTCCTGTTATTCTCTTTCCCTTCATGAGAATGGAGTACAAGAGCAGCATCCTGTACTGTTCCTACCAACAGCAAATTTTCTCTAATTTCCGGTTAACAAAGCTTTGCCAATGATTAGCAGCATTTTATTTAGACTAGATAAGAATCGTTAATGTTCTCATCTCTTAGTAAGCTAAGGAAACTGAGGAAACTCTAAGGGTTTGAGGCTTTAACAATGAACATAGAACAGCAAGGCAATGTGTTCTCTCCATTTCAGTTTGTATCTCATTGCTAAAAGCCTGAGGAATTATTGTAATG
Source organism: Dasyornis broadbenti (assembly GCA_013397935.1). Taxonomy (NCBI): domain Eukaryota; kingdom Metazoa; phylum Chordata; class Aves; order Passeriformes; family Dasyornithidae; genus Dasyornis; species Dasyornis broadbenti. The sequence continues at coordinate 168,413 of VZRN01002329.1, forward strand.
TTCTTTTAGACAAACATTTAGGAAATGCTTGTATGACAAATTACTGCTTCCAAATCTCACTATCCCTTCTCTGAACCATAAAGAGTTTGTACAGATGCAGGTGCATGGCTCCAGGGTAGGAAATGCATAAAAATGATCAGAGCCTGAATTCTTGATTTGCAGGGAAGAAAAGCTGTACCAATGTCACAGTTTGAGTCACTGACCCTTAAATTGACTGATCCATAAAGCTGTTGTCTGATTGCATGGCCTTAGTTCATAACTGGTCTCCATTGTGATAAAATTAAACTGAAATAAAATAATTATTTAATATCATTAATACATTGTGCTGATTTGGGACCACATGCTTACGTAATATCCGGTTTTACTTTGCTTGGCAAAAGTTTAGCATTCAGACTTCAGTGCCTTGACTTCAGTGGTCACTTCATTCTTTCTGTGAAGCAGGTCCAACTCTCATTTCCCAGTATTTCCCAGGGCATGATGCTTCAAACAAACATATGGGACTGCAGGAAGAAAGAGGGAAATGTTGCAGTTAGCAAGAAACATCATAACACAGACATCCTAATTTTAGTATCACTGATAAATTTCTAAATTACGAAGCTTGTAACTTTAAATAAACCATTCCAGACTGTATAATCAACTTGCATTTGATTAAATATTTTCTAGTTTGACTTAATCTTATCATCAAACAGTTTTCTCAGTTCACAAAAAAAGTGAAATGTTTTACCCAGATGATTCAGCTGATCTGTATGGAAGGAAACAGTGAATTTGGGCTGTTGGAACAAAATCTCTTGATTCGATTTCTCTTAAAAATCAGAAGAGCAACAAAAAAAGCTCCAGAAAAAAATCCAAATGGGCTAATCCAGGGTTACTTATCTTAACTGACAAAAGTAGCTTAAGACGTTTTTGACAACTTTACCTCAGTGAATTAAGAAAAAAACCCAGTAATTCTGAAAATTCCTGCTGAAGTATGACATGAAACCACCCAACAAGTTCAACATGGAACTGCACAGCTCTAAATGACTTGAGAACAGACACTAATGAGCAAAACCAGAAGTATTAGTCTGTAGTGAATAAAATAATTTCTTACTCATCTGGTTTGTAAAATTCAGCTGTAGGGGAGAGTTGTCACTTGTGGAAGAACTTTTAGAGTTCACTTAATTAAATTTACATAAAATAAGTATTTTTCCTTATCTTGGCATATCAATTTTTTTTTTTTTCAAATTGTAAAGTATCTGCTTAGCTTTTTTAGTTCTCTGCCTTTTTTATTTGGCTACAACTGTTAGCAAAATGCACTGCAAGTTTAGAAATAAGTACTCTTAAAATCCTTTTTTCAGTGATTTATGAATTAATAACATGGAGCTCAAACAGTATGTATGGAGCTAGATGAAGTATATTTATTTATGGTTTGAGGTTGAATTTAATAATTGTAAAAAGTAATTTGAGTCAAAATGAAAAAGAAATGTGATCATCTTGGGTGCTGGAAAAGCAAAAGTGGTATCAAAAATAATTTTCTTTTAATTTAAAACTTTATATATACCAGTTCTTATATGCTCCACAATGTTTTTTTTTTCTAGATGTACTAGTTGATAAAACAAAAGATTTATCCTTTATGAGATTTTAGTGCTTATCTCCTTAAATCATTATTGCTAGAAAAATTATGGAAGGAAAATAAAACTTTTTACATAAAACAATGTAATGCATTAAAAAAACCCAGCAAAACAAAACGAAACAATCAGTACAAACTTCAACAAGCATTTGTGAATTATTTTATATCTCTCTCTCCAAAACCTTAATTTTCCAGCAAATTGCTGATTCTACTCTGTGTTCATCAGCATTAAAATCTGAAGAGCTGCAAATTTTCGTACTTCAGCGAGATACACTTCTGGCTGTGCTCAAGGAGAATTTCCCCTTAGTGCAGGAGCCACCACAGCGTTGGAATTGTCTGAATCCCAGCATCCCTCCCACTCCCTCCCGTGCCTGCTGCTTTCCCAGCCAGGATCCATGAAACCGCCTCGCAGCTCCTATCATTTCAGGCAGATTATAATTACAGCCTAAGTAAACTGACTTTACAAGTCATGACAACATTTAATTCAGTCCATTAATCCACCCCTAACTGTTTCACAGTTCTACAGAAAAACTCACAGATGTCTCTAATATTTACAGCGGGATCAGTTGGAAGGTGACTGCATCTGATTCCCAGGAGAAGTTTCTTCTCAAAATCCTTCATATTAGAGAGGTGCAAAGCTGATCTCATTCTCACATATTCCCGGGCAAGCAACAGGTAAATCTGTCTGCTCAGCCCTTCACACATTAATGTGATTTTCAACATTAAAAAGATTCTGAGAAACTCTTGCCAAAGGCACAAAATCATCCAGTCACACTGTAAACAGCAGTCACCACAAGGTGGATAAATCTTGCATGACCTACCTCTGTGGACCAGAGATTTCCTTCAAATTATCCCAGTCAAATAAATGTGGGGTTTATGCATATTTCTACACACAAGAGTTCTTGGTGGCAGGAAGTGCCAGCCTGAGATATAAGAGGGTTTGACGTAAACGTCACAGGTTTTTGCTTGGAGCCCTCACCATGACACATGGCCAAAAAAAACCCCACTCCACATTCTCTGATTCCTGATCCCCTTCCCATGGGTACATTTCCCAACAAAAGTAGCAGAATTTTTAGGTTTGGAGAGTGAGGGCAGCAGATAGTGATTCTGGGGACAAGGAACTAAGGTTGAATAATGGTACGTGGAAAGTTTAAGGAAAATATTTCTCCCCGCAATGTCACACATGGCACCTACGTGTCCCCAATTTGTCATCACTCTGTGATCCTTTCATGAGCAAATGTCCTTTTACATTCTGCTCTTGGTTCTCCACTGCCCCCACAGTGTTTGTCAGCCCTGGTTTTAAAGTGATTTCAGCTCCCTGGATAGCCAATGGAAAGGGAATTCCTTCTGTCTCACAGCCTTAGTGCAACCTACACATAATTTTTCTCTTTATATTGTCACTTCCCAACCTGCTTCTGGGTTTTGGACCATCCCGTTGCATCTCTGTGACCCCAAAAAGATGATCTGATGAACCAGCCTGCACTCACCAGTCTGAAAGTTAGGTTTGGTGTCTTGTTCCTGATTTTTTTTCCCTTAACATAAAGGATATAAGGTAGGAACATCTGGAATATCCCAAGACCCAGCATTAGCGAACCTGGAAGTAGTTCCTCCAGAGGGATGTGAAGCCCTCTTACAGCTGGGATTTACCTGAAGAAAGCAATAAGGGCTGCTGTGTGCAGCCCAAAGCAAGTCAGTGTGCAGTTCTGCACACTTGGGTGCATGGCATCCCTGGCCATTGAGAGAAACTTGTGTGGGTCTTTGCATTTTGAAAAAATTGAAATATCATTATGTACATAAAATTCCTGCTAATTAACAGCCATTTTTCTCTCCCAGTACCAAGGGGTTTACCTGATTGTATAGAGCCAGAGACAAGAGATTAAATTATAAAGTTTAAAATGTTAAATATTAGATGTTAATTCTTTTCATGTAATATCACTTATCTTTCAGACAAGCTGCTGTGCTGAGTCTGCTAAGAAGAGCATGAAGACACGTCAGAGAATCAGGAATCCAGGCTTTAAATTATTTCCATTTTCTATGTCTGTCTGTGTGCATGTATAGAGGCTTCAATGTACTCACCTCTCTTATCTGTGCTCCTCGCATTACAAACAAGGCTTCAAGGCTTCAGCTCTACTATGAGCATTTGCTGGCACTGCTTTGGTATGAAAAAGGCTCCACCTCACAGAGCCTTCCTCTCCAGCCTCATGGGCTATCACAGCTGTGAAGAAAAGTGCATTGTGTTGGTCCAGTTCACACTAAAGGAGATGCAGCCTGTCAAATTGCAGAGCATTCCCTTCTTCCTCCAAGAGATGCTCTGCTGAACCACAGTCCTGGCAGGTGCCCTCTAGGAGGACAGTCCTTTAGAGAAAAAGACATTTTCAATTATTTAGGGTTTGGTGGTTTTTCTTTTTTTTCTGTAATGATGTGTAAAAATTTTAGTGAAGGGAGGCGAAGAAAAGAGTAATTGAAATACATAAGGAGCACCAAAAAGGCCTTTCAATGAGCTAAAAATACTACAGCCTTTATCAGAACCCCCCGTATTGACTAATGTGCTTGCATCCCAGTTGCAAACATTTCACACAGACCTGTAGTATTAGAAAATGGCAATCATTCTTTATCAGCAAATTAATTACTGTTGGGCATTTACATGCAGATTATCCAGTGCAATTCATCACAAGGAGGGCCAACATATGGAAAAGGACGATTTACAAGAGCATGTAGTAACAGGACAAGGGGGAACGGTTTTAAACAGAAAGAGAGCAAGTTTAGATTAGATATTAGGAGAAAATATCTTATTGTGAGGGTGGTGAGACCCTGGCACAGGCCACCCAGAGGAGTTGCAGATGCTTCATCCCTGGAAGTGTCCAAGACCAGGCTGGATGGGGCTCTGAGCAGCCTGGTTTGGTGGAACAGCATGGCAGGGGGCTGGGATGACATGATCTTTAAGATTCCTTCCAACCCAAACCATTCTGTGATTCTACATGGAGAAGCAGGAGTTAAGCAAAATCAGGACTTTAAGTAGCAGACTGCCATGGGGCTGACTAGCAAAAGCTTGCAGTCATATATCTACCAGGGCAAGACTGATAAAGTAGATTTTTATTGGATCAACAATTACTGTAAAAGGCATTAAAGGTCAGAATGGATAAATATCAAGTCATACAAACCCCATCTTCAGCTAACAGCAATTTGGAAGGTTGTGCTGTTTTAATAACAATTCATTGTACAAAAGATGCTGAAAATGTATCACAGAGTTCCTGTAGAAATCCTGTGTTGAAACTGCATCTTCCTAGCTATTAATAATACTACAATAAGCATCATCCTGTGTTATATCAGTGGTTTTTAACTGTTCTTCATAAATATTTTTGGAGTTGGTTGAATTAGACTTCTAATGATTTCGCCATTAAATGTGGTCTGATCAATTTTTATGGCATCGCCTGAGGAATGAAATCAAACAAATGTCATGCTGGACTTGCATTTCCTCTATGGATTTTTGAGGCATTCCTTTAAAAATATATTTTTGTTTGACAGCAGAGACATCGATTTGACAACTTGTTTTATAAAATTAGAGTTGCTTTCAAGTAAGGTAGTTATGCTGGGTGATCTGTGTACTCCTTCTGCGTTATTTGAGGCTTCAGCTCACATCCCAGTCACATGGGGCAATTTGTCATTATCTCTGCTAATGACTATGTGAGTCTGGATCAAACGGGGGAGCTGATAAGTAAACATGTTGATTTCTGAAATCAAAGAGCTTGATTTTAATATTTGTCATTTAAAAAGTGACACAGCTTCCTAAATGCTACAACATGATGCTGTGGAAGATGAGACATATCACTTATCAAAGGTATAATTTTAAATCTAATTTGAGAGCAGAGGACACATGAACTACCATGAGTCAGGCTAAAGGGCCTTCAGTCCAGTATCGTGATCCTTAGCCTTGCAAGCAGCTCCTGCTTAGAGAAAGGCAACAGCCACTGTTGAAGTTGATTGGAATAGCTTAATATTATATGTTCAACTATTAACAAGATATCAAGGGTCATTCTAGTTGAAAAATGAAGGGATTTGTTAAGTTATATTGTAAAAAAGTCAGGAAATGTAGGGCTGAGATGAAGAGGAAAAATACCTTGAACTTAGCTAAAAGCGCCTCATTAAACCCCTGTTTCATTAGCACAGCTTGTTAAAATCAGTCACTTAAGGCTTAACGAAGGTCTATCCACTATAGCAGCTGTGGTCCTGCAGGGTTCTAGGTAGAACATCAATTGAATAATCCTGACAAACAGCAGAGAAGTGTCTAACAGCTTCCTCGTTCAGGTAACAGGTACTTTTGCCGCTACAGAGAGCATGTTGTGCAGGAAACCTTTTTCAAGTCTTGCAAAACCACTGAAAATGGTCAGATTTCAGCACACCTGAACAATAGCTCTGATTAATTATGGTCTATGCTGAAATAAAAATAATGGGTTAACTACCTTGCAATGGGAACCTGTGGTGAGCCTGTGGAAGACTTATCCTTTCCCTCTTCTGAAATAGCTTTCCTTGTGTTAAATAAAATATATTAAATCCCCTTTTGATTTTATATTGTGGTCAGGACCAAGCCTGAGTAATATCAGTTTTCTGTAGATTCAGGGAATAAGAAGGTAGAAGAGACAATTTTAAAATCTTTGTCTTGTCCCACCTGAGCTCTTGAACTAATCCCCAAACTTTCAGCTGGTTGAGATCATACTGTTTAAGAATAAGTTATGTTTTATTTTAAAGGCATGGGGTAATCTGGAAGATGAAAAATCAGTGATGTCAGCTGTATGCTTGTGGTACCACATCTATGTGATACCTGAGCACTTTTTAAAAAGGGGCAAATTCTTTGTCACAAAAAAAAAAAAAGTGTGGCCCATTGAAGAACATGGAACTGCATCTATTTGCAATGCTGAGAAAAGTAATATTTTACGACTACTAGCTTTAAAGCACAGATTACTTCAGTGTAAGTGAAGTGTAACTTCAGTGACTGAACCATTTGACACAGAGGTAGAACTAATCCAAAATTTGTATGATGTAAGGCTGCAGAAAATATGTCCAAAGTCAGACAGCTTTAACACAGCACCTGGTGCTGGCATTGCTTTCACCAGGCAGGGAGCCAATTGCCTGAGAGGATCCTAAGAGTCTTGAATTGAGCCTTGTCCCACATCATTCTCCATGCTGTCAACCAAAAATCCTAAGAAATGGGTTACAATGAGCTATGCCATCAGCCCTGAGCACATACTTAACTCCAGGCTTTAGGGAACTGCACACCTGAACCAGGTTGTTCTGAGAAATTCTGAGTCACTTTCTTCTTCTCCATGGTTAAACAATCCCCAGCCTCACAGACGATCCAGGCTCATACTCCTCTTCCATCTGTTGACATTCATTCCCATGTTTCCCACAAAGCCCCACGGTTTGTGAGAAAGGACCTGAAGGGGAGCTCTGGTGTCTGAAGAAAAAGGCTCTGAAGTTCTCCCATTTAAGCTTTTCCACTTTGGTCAGATTCCCTAAATATTTACCAGACTACCGAGAGATAAAACTCATGAGAACTATTCTGCAAACACAGAGGCTGAGTCACCAGTCAGGAAAAAAAGAAATTGAATGCTAATGATTGCTGCCATTAATAGCTACTACTGCTACGACTACTCCTCAGCTGCTACTCAACTGTTCCTTAAAAAGGAAATGAGCTCCAGCAGAAGATATGGAAATTGTAAAGACTTCCTCCAAATATAATTTTTTCCTATTGTGGTCCAGATTCTTTCCTAAGAGATCTCAGGCAGAGAGTAGAGGTGACACTAAATCTCCCAAGTCTGGTATTTAGTCTCATCAGTAGACGGCAGGGTAAAATATTCTGTACAAGTCTCAGCCTCTAAAATATCTTTGAAGATGGGCCTCACAGGTACCACACACACAATTTAAAAAAAACCAAAAAAACAAAAACAAGCAAGTGAGGTTTCTCACTCACTTGGATGCCTCTGAGATTTTTATCCCTGAAATTTGAGTTTAGTAAGCCCTCAAAGAATCTCTTGTGCACTGTCTTTTGTTCCTAAGGTTTTCCTGTATTGCTAGAAGAAATTACTAAACTTCAGCATTAGCCTACATTTGTTCCAAGGTCTGGCTTCTCCCATGTTCTATTGCTATAAATCAAATATTTCATAAATATACACACCCTGGACTCCATTGTGCTTTGTTACAGGCCTAAACTGGAGTTACCTACAGTGACTGGCATTGCTACAGGTTTAAAAACCCCTTCAAAACCAGACAACAACAAACCAGTCTCAACAGTGTTATGAAGAGTTAAATTATTTAACTCGAGATTCATTCAGCTCAAAAAGTCAGCATTCCCAAATCTCTGCCATTCTTTTACATACTTCATAGCCAGACTGGGTCTCCATATGTTCAGAATAATCCAACTCATGGTGAGACTAATCTCCCGAAAACTAACTCATTAAATTAATGTCAGTGATTTTATACGCCTGACTTGTGGAAACAATTCATGGGAGAATGACAGGTCCTACGTGCTGTAGTGCCGTGACACCCCTGCCATTGAACTGACCCCTATGGATAGTCTGAACTCCAATGCTGAATCTGGCAAATTAATTTCAGGTTTACTGGAATCCGAGAGCAACACACATGTATCTGCCCTGTCAGGGCAGCTTTTGCTGATGCTTATTGGCAGAGGATTTCGTCAGAAGAGAAATCTTTTGGCCACGCTTCTATTTCCACAAGCTATCTTATCGTTAGACTATTCAGCAGTCAAACAGATCATCCCTCAAATGAGTGACTGCAACAGCAGTAGCATTTGGAGGTTAGAAAGAATGTAATATCAAACACAGGCCAATACTGCAAAAGGAAAAACCTGCACCGGGTTGAATTCATAGATGTGCAAAACATAAACGATGTTCAGTGTTTTTTTCACTGTGCTTGGCTTGGGCTAAGGTTCACTAGCAGTGATTTAATGCTTTTGGTTCTGGTGTTACTGACCAAATTAATTGCTGGTGTTATGACATTGATTTACTATTTGCAGTGCTTTAGGAATAGGTGCCACTCTCATGAACCACAACCCTCTTGTTCCAGGGGCTTTACCACCAGAAGACAGAGCTGTGGTCTGTGCTGAAAGAGTTCCCCATGGAAAGCAGGGAATGCAGACAGATGGGAGAGCAGGAGGAGCCAGAGCATTGATACCAGGCCCTGCAGTTGGTCCTGGTCTCAGCACAACTGCAGCCCAGCAGCCCCTAGCTTGTCATGCACACCAGAGGAATTTAAGGTGGGATTTGAAGGAGGGAAATTAAAATGGCTTTGAGAATTTTTAGAGGGAGACGGTCCTAAATAAACACTGGGCTTGGTAGGAGGAAGCTGTCATCTTGATAGAGCATGGGCAAAGTCTGGGCTGTGAAGGACCTTGGAAGTGAAAACAGAAGGTGTATCATGGAGAGGGGAACCCCAAAACGAGGACCAGGAAGGAAAACGGCACGGTCAGAAGGGCCACAACAGGAAATTAATTTTTACAGCAATATTTTGAATCAGTACAGGAGAATGTGAACAGGCAAGAACATACACATGACAAAAATGTACGGGAATGCAGTGTAAGGGGACTAAAGCATGGATGAGCTTGTTCCAGGCAATACAGAAAGGAAAAATGGGATAGTTCCTCTCTTTTATTCAGTCTTGGCTGTCACAGAGGAGGTTTTTTCCAGTCTTAGGTAGAACTCTTAATCTGCCTATGTCTCAGCTCCTTCCCTGTAAAAGATGGATAGTAACATTAGTTCTTGTTGTTGTTAGGAGGTATTCCTTTTTGGCAGAAAATGTTCTGACCATGTTTTATTCCTCATTTAGTACAAGTTTGACCTTTTATCAAACTTGGCTTTAAACTGAAGCAATAAGTAATATTAATTTTAACAAGATATTGACAAATCTAAAGCTGTTTGAAAAAAGCAGAAGAAGATATGAAGCAGAAAAAAGAGGAAGGAACCACTTTGAGAGTGGAACTTTATCCCCATATTTTGCATGCTCTCTGTAAGAAAACCACTGCACTGGCACAGCCACAGTACCAACACCACATCAGCAATACATCACTTTATTTGTAATGTGAATGTCCAAGCAGAAAAACACAAACACCCAAGTGGATGCTGTCTGCATCTCCAATGCCTGAGACGCATGCCTACTGTTTGCTTGGTTTATCAGTTTGTGGTTTTTTGATTGCCACAGTGCATTCAGGAGGAAAGGGTTTGTTGACTTCTACCCTGGCTGGATAACACAGACAAATGTGTACTAACTGAAAGCCAAAATGACTTGGGAGGGAAAATTCAGAGAACTGGACATGTTTATGGATATAATAAAAAATTATTCAGTTTCCTTACCTCTTCCTTCTCTCTGATTCATTAACTTACATTATATAGTTAAGAAAAATACGCCTTCTGCTGATCTGAACTAGATCACAAAGACCTACTCTATTTCCAGCAGACTTTTTTTTTGTTTGTTGTTTGATTTTTTTGTTTTGATTTTTTTTTTCCAGCTTCTTTTCCTTCTCCTTTCCTATTAAGAATTGTATTTGAGTTTATTGAAAAGTTGTATTTATTGTTGAAATATTCCCTTTGAAAAATGCATAGTATCTAGGTAAATTTTACTTAAATTGTTAGCATGCATCCTCTAGCAGAGGGCAGCTCTGGACTTTCTTTGGAAGGTGAAATATTGAGCTTGGTTCATATAAAAGCAAAATCTGTGTTAACAACAACAAACCTAAAAGACTTTTAATAGGGTGTATGCACTTAAGGATTTTTAAAAAAAATCTTCCTGGGAAAGGACATTCCCTTCCTTCTTTTCCCCTTCCCTGAAACTATCAGTATAATAAGGGAAGAGAGAACAGGTTGGTACCATGAAAACCAAGGCTTCATGTAACAAAAAAATCAATCTCTCAGTAAAAATGCTTCTAAAAACTGCATACAGGGAGACATTTTGGTAACAAACGAAAGGAAAAAAATCAATCTGGAAACAAAGCTTGTTTTTATTATTGTGATGAGAATCAGATTGGTGTTGAGAAATTAAATTCCAGTGAAGAGTCCATGTTACATCTTCTCACTCAGGTGTAAGCATTGAGAAACACAATGTACTGCCAAGTCACAAGAGAGAGCCATGTCAAGAAAAGGTGCCCAGGAAGACATTAATACAATAGTTGTTAGAAAAGAATTATGAATATTTGTATATGTTTCAGCTGTAACATATCCCATTGCTGTCTCAGAGGAAATCTCCACAAAATAAATTACCACAGCAAAGGCTGTGGGTAACGTTTGTATAGTATAAAGCCCATTTTTTTTCTGAAAGTATGCGATTAATTTGCTTCATACCATAAATCTGATCAGCTGGTAGGATGATTAATCGGACACACTGGTCCACTCTCAGATCATTCCTGGTTTATCGATTATCGCATGGCTTTTTTCCCCCTACAGTTAGAGCTCACTAGTTTTCACTTAAAATGATCAGATTAAACCTGAAATGTTTACTGTGTGTAAGCTAATTCCAGTCACTTGAAACTTCACGTAGCATATATTCTGGCTAAATCTGATTAGAATGGACAATTGACTTCTGATCTGTGCTCACTCCGAGGGACAACACAGCAGCCCCCAACATGCAATCAGACCAAGCACACGGAGCCCCCTGCGCGGGGGAGGCAGCAGCTCCTGGCCAGTCTGCCACTTAGCATTACCCAAACCAACAGAGGATGTCACTGAAACAAGAGCTGAAGTCAAAAGGCAGAGAGAGACTGAAAGTGCCCGGTCTCTGAGTGCTGTGAATGACCTTGAGATATCTCCTGTACATGTCAGGGAGTCTGGCTCTATTCTCAGGCAAGAACCCACAGTGATGCTTTTCTCAGTCATGAAATACTGTTTTTGAAATACCATTCTTGTACTTTAAGACTCCACAGGATAAATAAAATTTGTGGTAGGCAGATCTATTTGTATTTACAGGAGGTGTTGAGCTCTTTCGGGGTTCTGGACCATTTATGGTTGTCCATGGCTCCTTCTTTCTGCTCTGCTGTTCAAGGATTTCAGAGCTCTCAGTCATAATAAACCCCTAGTGTCTATTTCCTTCTTGTCTGCCATGACCGCTCAGACACTTCACACAATCAGACAGACACATTATTCCTTAAAATGAGACTTTTTCTGCTATCTGTAAATAGGTATCCTGTAACCCCAGTTTTCTCCTTCCTCTTTTCTACTCATACTTTTATTCTTTTCAGTTTTTAGATTCTACAATTTTGTTTTTCTATCTTCCCACTTCTATGAAGTCCTTAGAAGCTCAGCCTCTGCACTTCCATTATTTTACTCAACCATTTTTGACTAGAGCCTGTAAACATGCTTCTCAACCCTTGGCATGTCTCTTCCACCAACCTTTGCCTGTGGTACTTCTGCCCTTGCTAACAACTAAATGTAGCTGCCACAAAATGGGTTGCTTTGGTCTCTTACCCAAGCCATCCTTACCACGTGCGCTGCAGAAAGGATGGTAGTCTAGATTTCACCCCTGGCCTCCTGATTGCTGCCCTTTTCTTAAATCTTCTCTCTGATATGCTATTTATAGGCAGTACACCTATTTTCTTGAGTCTCTTCACGATTCCTCTGTGAGTCACTGACATCAGATGGAGGTTGCCTCCGCATCTTTATCTGTACAAAAATAGTTGCACTTGCCCTTGTACATTTTCATGACCTCCCTCTTCTCAGGTGTCTCCTATTCACACAACTCTTTTATAGCATCTCTTATATGCTTTTCAATAAGATTCTTTAAGTGTAACCTACAACTCAGGAATAATCTCTAAAGTCCATCCATCTTTTAAGTCCCTCTTTAAAGTCTCTTCAAGAATGCCCCCCACCTGTTTCCTGTAACAAATTACCAGGACTGGCCAAAACACAAAGATCTTCAGCTATTTGTAGCTGCCTCATTATATGCATCTGACGTTAATTTACTAAAGTCCAAAGAGTAAAGATGTTCAGTCTGAACATACAGCCTTCCTCCTGCTCCATTGCGATCTTTTACCTGGGCCATTTTAGTGTCTGGGACACCTACTTGTATTTTTCATAAATAAGACATAGCTAACGAGGAAAATGTACTGCACCTTGTACTGAGAAATGATCCTCACTGGGGAGTCTCAGCTCTCTTGCAGCATAACCAGTGGGGAAAAGCCATAATAAATGTGCCATGAATGAAATGTCTTTTTAAAAAAACAAAACAAAACAAAACAAAACAAAACAAAACAAAACACAGGCTTTTTGGACACATCCCGATAGATCTGTGCCCTGAGAAGAGCTGATCTTCACATTACATAGACAGATAAGGATTTAATAGAACTAATGCACAATAGCAGGATTAGACAATAAAAATATTTCAGTAAGACAAAAAGAGGGAGGAAGTGACCACTTCGATCAATGTAAGGACATGAACTGACCTTGCAGTTTCACCAAGAAGAGATTATTTTTATTATTTATTTTTGTGGCAGAACTGAATTCCTTTTCTCTTGCTTTTATGAAACAGTAGGAATACAATATCTCCTTCCACAAGAAAGCCGGAGTCTATTTCCTAGCCTCAAAATAACAACAAATCTTGCAAGTGCTTTAAAAATGGATCAGCACATGGAGGCGAGAATAGATGTAAATTTCTAATTTAGGGCAGCATTTTCTTGGACCATTTCAGAGTAATTTTGGTGTTTTATGTAGTATTTAAAGTCCTACAGCTGTAACTTCTAAGGAAAAAAAAAAGAAACCAGTAAACCCCACAACAATTCTTTGCCCTATCAGCTGTGATTATTTTTTAACCTGCTATTAGGTTTTCAAGGAAAAAATAAGATCATGGGGTAAATTTAATCAAAATAATTGCAAAAACAAAAGTCAGAAAGCTAGAGAGAAACAATAAAGAGAAAATTATGTTTCTTAGCTATAATACGAAACTTCCTATCAATGTGCCTCTCTTCTAACTTATAAAGGTAATAATCAGAGCATGTGAAAATGGCCTGGTCATTTTGTCATTATAATTCTCTTTAAATTGGGTAGTCAACAGCAAGTCTGAAATTCAAAGAACAGTCATATATCAGTGGGCAGAACGCATTAATTGTGCGCCCTCCTTCCTTGCCCCTTGCCTGCCACACACACATTCAGTTCACACAGAACAGAGACCTGCGGTCCACAGGCACAAAGGTGGCTCATTTGTGATACTAAAGAAGTCGGTAACCATCTCTTCATCCATGTATTTCAGCACTGGAAGGAATCTGTTGGGGTGTGTCTTCATCTGTGAGATCTGTCCTGAGTTTAACAGCTTTGTCAGACATATACCTTTTATAGATTAGTTATGACCATTAAAAAAAACAACAAAAAAAAAAAAAAAAAAAAAAAAAAAAAAAAAAAAAAAAAAAAAAAAAAAAANACAGAGAGAGAAAGAGAAAAGGACTAAGTGCCTTAAGCCTTTATGAAAATTCAATGTCTCATTCAAGGTATAGTGGGATTCACATAGCTTACCCAGATATGTCTGTATGTACAACGCACCATGGGCTCTCATACTAATCAAAGAACTTTAGACCATGGTCCGTTGATTTTTAAAATTGGTGTTGACATTTGGTCTGGTGAATCACGCTCTAAATGTCACTATCAACTGGGTCTCCCCTGAACAGGCAACAAGCTTCAACATGGATGTTGACATCACTCACACCTGAGCTTAGGGAGGTGGGTCCCACCATAGGAACGGGATTCTGTTGCTGAAACAAAGACAGAACTTCTTTGAGTTGTGTCAGACCATCCCAGACATCTCATTCGGTACCAAGTGTAGGAAAGGACTCTTGAGAGACCCAGATCTTTTGGAATTTCAGACAGGTGTCAGGAAGGATGTCCTAGAGGATTGTACCTAAAAATCCTTACTAATTGGAGTCCAACTCATGGACTGTATTTTGTAACCTGGTATTGGAAGCGCAATAGACCTAAATATGTGAGAAGAAACAGAACTTCTAGGAATTATAAAGAGCATAAATATAAATACAAGTATAAATATGATTTTCCCAATAGTCACTTCCACATGGGTGAAAGATCTTGAAGATGTTAAAGATCACAGGTTGCTCTGAGTGCAAAGGCAATAAAGTAGAGATGCCCTACACAAGGGGACCAGCACATGGCTCCAATACAAGAGGGATGTCGTGGTTTAACTCCAGCCAGCAGCCAAACCTCAGGAAGCTGCTCGCTCACCTCTCCACCAGCAGGACTGGGGAGAGAATTGGAAGGGTAAAAGCTGTGAAATTCATGGGTTGAGATAAAGACAGTTTAATAGGGAAAGAAAAAGCCAAGAACACATGCAAAACAAAACAAGGAATGAATCCCTGCTTCCCATGGGCACGCAGGTGTTCAGCCAACTCCAGGAGAGCTGAGCCCCATCACAGGTAATGGTGACTTAAAAAGAAAAATTCCACCACTCCAAATGTCCCACCCTTCCTCCCTGTTGCCCCCATGATGTCACATGATCTAGAATATCCCTTTGGTCAGTTTGGGTCACCTGTCCTGGCTGTGTCTCCTCCCAGGCTTCCCTGCACCCCCAACTTCCTCTCCAGAATGACCGTACCAAAAAGCAGAAAAGGCCTTGGCTCCGTGCAAGCCCTGCTCAACAATAACAAAAACATCTCTGGATTATCCACCCTGTGTGCAGCACAAATCCAAAACACAGCCCCATACCAGCCACTGGGAAGAAAATTAACTCCACCCAGCCAAAACCAGCACAGAGGTGAGAAAGTAGAAGCAGCAAATTTATATGGAAGTGCTAATATTTTGCAGCAATTGCTCAAATTTTTTTGCCTGCTGTTGACCTCTCATGAATTTTCTCTGCTTTGAGACTTTTGTGCCTACCTCTAAGTGTTCATTTTATGGTTGGTTGTGGATTAAATGTTTTTTATTTGCTTGTTTATATCCCAAATACCCTGTTTTAAAGAGCAATATTTTGTTTTGCTTACATATAGAAGACATTTTCTCAGTGAAATTTCCCTGAAAGTGGATGGGTTTTATATGGAGGAAAATAACAGTTCCACAGTGCTTTAATCAAGATTGTGTATTATGATACTGTAAGAGAAAATAGAGATTATAAAACTTATAATAAAGATATCATATGATTTGTCCCTTGTAATGAAGAGTTCATCTCTTTTCTTTCTTTGTTGCCATGGTATTCTTTTGTGACTTTATTTATAAGTGCTGTATGTAGAACTCATAGTCTTTTTCTTAGATTGGATTTTTTTTTCCCAATCTCTGTATATTGCCAAAGACTCCTCCCGTACACAAATTTCAAGTTCAGGCATCATTGAAAAAACTCACATTGGAGATTTTCAGAATTATCGATCGTAAGCAGCAACTCAGATTTTATAAAAAAATTGCTATCCTCAGCACAGATATTCACATGAAGCATAGGCCTTTTCAAACTCTCCCAAAACATCAGTGGAAGCTCTTACTGGAGTCCTCAACAGGAAGTCACCAAAGCTCTCTAGATAATATCCATGCATTTTCCTGCATCTTTTTACCAGACAAGCCAAAACTTTCATGGCTCGGAGGAAAAATAAATCTCATATCTACATACAAAGAAGTAGTTGCCTTAACTGCACTCTAAAAATACTCATTCCTAAAAGTTTGGAATGGCACCAAAACAAAAGATACGAAACTAGCACCAAAGAACCAAGTAGCCTTGTGGTCGTCTTCTTGCCTGGAGTAGAGGTTCAAATCCTCTGTAGAATAAAAGGCTGAATCCATATCTCCTGCATCATAAATCAGTGCCATGACCACACTAGAAAGGAGACGCTGGCTGGGCTCCAGGTGTTTCTCCTGTAAGATCTCAGCTGTGCTCAGAAGAAAAAGCCTTTGAAATCTTACTTTAGGTCTCCATCTGTAGCTAAGGACCCGAGCAGAATGTGAATATCAACAGGCAGAACTGGATGCCTCGGGGATGATACAAGAGCTGAATGTGCTCCTGAATGCTTGAAAAGGCAGGCAGGTGTTTCAAGGCCACCAAGGCTCCTGTGTTTTGTAGGGCTAGCAGAGTTTAAGTGGGCTGGGTTTGAAAGCCAGCAGTATGCAAAGGAGTGATGAGATTAACACTGATTCCAGGAAAAATTTCCTCCCTGGAGGGACTCATTGGCAGCGGCTGGCTGAAACCAAGGAAAGGCTTCTGCTTTGAGTCTGCAGTTGTGTCAGGGCCTCAGAAGTGCCTGCCATTGCTCCAAGTGTGCTCCATTGCCCTCTCCACAGAGAGCTCCAAGGACCTGCTCTTCTTCAGCTACCAGGGGACACAGTCTCAGGAACATACAGGATCTCCCTCCTCACGGCTCTCCATTCAGAGTTTTGCAGCAGATTGTCTGAAAACTGGAAGTTTGAAGCTGGAGCCTGTTGTGCCCAGCTGTGGCAAAGCCCCAGGGTGTAAGTGAAGGGACAGTCTTCTCTCCTCTTCACAGGCAGCCTACTCTTACAGATGCCAGAGTTCAGCAATATAGTCTGCAGACAGTCTATCAATAAGATTCAAGGCAAGAACCTCATGCAGTCTTTTACAGGCTGTAGCCATCACAGTTTTTCTTGATTTGAGGGTGACTGCAGTGGTTTTGTGTGGTGATCATAACTATCACTTCTGTGGCCATCAACGCTTTCTCCATGCTGACACCCACCAGCCCTCGAGCAGCACTTTGCAATTTCACTGCCTGTTTGTTCAGCCATCACAAGGTTTGAATTGTGAGTCTCCTTTCCTTCCTGTACAGCCCATGCTGCTAAATTTGTGATGTCTTTTTCTGGGATGCTGCAAGAACACTCTGCCTTTCTTTTACTGTTCCTGTTATATTTTGATTCTTTCTTCATGTCCCAGAAATTCTACACAACCAAGCCACATATAACAAAGATGATCTCAGGTGTTACTGTTCCCTGCTTGGCAAAGAAAGGAAACACAGCAGGTTCTCAGTGCTGCTTTCACGTGTTCACAAGGGACATTGTACAAATCTTTTCTAGCTGGCTTAACTGCTCCTGTGATCTTCTCTGTTGTCATAACCCTTGCTTTTGTCCAGAGTATTTCACACTGATACTACAATTCATCCTGTCTTCTTGTATGCTGAGAACATCATCTGTGGCAGGATCTTTGTCACTTTGTGTCTCTGTTGAGAAATCCATTAATTTATCTATTTTTCTTTATTATTGTTATTCAACTTTTTTTTGTTAAACAGATGTAATAATCATACTGACAGTGCAGTGACAGGACTACACAAGGTTGATTAGTACATAATGAAAATTGCCTGTAACATGAGTATTTTGCAATTATGTAAAAAGCACAATGCCATCTGGGTCCTGCTCATATTTCTCTTTTTTTTTTCCTAATAAATGACAACTAACAATAAAATTTTACTCTGTAGTAAAATGTGAATTACAGCAACAAGAAATTATTAAAAGCGTTGTGTTTTCTCTGTGCATTTTAAGACTTAGAAATCAGGGCAGCAAGTGTTTAGCTTGCTGAGTAGTCCTTACTCACAAAAGGAGCCATTGACTTTAATAGCGTGACCTATCTGGTTAAAGATTATTTGCAAGAGCCGAATGCTTCCAGGTCTCACAGAGAATGGGGAAAGATTGATTCTGCCTCCTGCAGAGTAGTCATTTCCTATCTTTCCTTCATTCGTCTGACCCGTGAAAGTATAGCAAATTGCAATGCTCCAGACCACAGTGTATACACCACTTCTATTATTACTGTTATTTACTGCATATGTACACCCAGGATTTCTGGACAGTGCATCCCACAGTGGCCATAAGCTGGCAGCCAGGACCTGGCATCCTCTTTACTCTTTGACCCCACAGTAAAATGTCTTTGGAGCATTGAAACTGAGTCCTTGGTTTCTCCCAGTAGACACTCAGAAATCAGTGAAAGCAACTGGCCTGTCAAAGGCCCTTGAAAGTGCTGAGGTAAATGACCTGGTATGAATCCCAGTATGAACCAATGAGAGAACTGGGATTACCAGACAGGGTTAACTGCATCTCAAACTTTTGCTACATCCCCTGCAAGAAAAAGAAGTTTATCCAACTCCTTGTTAAAACAGTGGTGGGTGAGATGAGGAAGGTAATTATCCTTCCATAAATGTTGAAAATTAGATAAGAACTTCTGGTACAAGGGTCTGCTGCATTTGGGCTTTTATCTCAGCAGAACAGTATTCCTTAGGCACCAAAATACATAGTTAGAAAAGTTCTTGCAAGATTCATGATTCCATGCATGTATAATGAATTCAAACAAGAATTATATAAACCTCCACGAACTACTTTCATCTAAGTCTGGGAAGTCCTCTGTGTTTTTGCAGTCAAAATGCTGTTTGAGATTACTTTAGCTGGATGTAAAGAATGGCCTGTTTACATAAAGAAAAATAACACAGCGTTCATTTACAGCTGCAGGGAGAGCTGTAAAGAACTTTTACTCCTGGTGAGCACTAGATAAAGCATTTCTCTGAGCTGTTTGTGGCCCCTGGGAACCGAGTGTCTTCATTATATGTTGGGAAGATGGCACCAAGAGCAGGGCAAGGGGATGATGAGAGGTAGTGGAAAAGGAAAGCTCCATTTCTGAGGAAAGCAGTCAAGTGGGGAGGCTGGGCTGCCCTCTTGGCGGACTCCAGGAGCTCTGTCAGGTGAATATGTGCTAAATGACAAAGAAGGGTTTATGTCAGTATACCTAAGAACAGTTTGTCTTCAAGCAAGGGAGAAATGATTGGAATAAGATATGGTCCCAAAGCTTTGACTTCAACACTCAATGGGTTTAAACAGGAAAAAAAAAATAAAAAAAGAGGAATGTTAGTTACATGAGGTAAACAGAAAATGAGATAAAATGCTAAATAGTTTACCAAGATTAGATAATGCTCAAATAATCATATATCTCCCTTTGATAGCAGAACTGATTACCCAGACAAAGGAAATGCAGTAGATGAAATCTGTCTGAATTTAGCTAGGGCATTAGACACGGTGTCACATGGGAAGGCACTACTGAGGGAGAAAAATGGAGAATCAGTGTAACATCTGTAAAGCGGGGAGGGATTTAGCTACGGGGTCTGATAGCCAAGCACTCAGCAGAGAGGTGTCACAGTGAAGAGAAGCTGTTAGGGAAGTTCTCCAGAGTTCCTCCAGACTCACCATTAATATTCTAATTACTGAACACAGCATAAAAGATCTATTGAAATTCTCCATTGAATTAAAGTTGTGACAAGCACAGATCAGGACTGAGTGGATCCAGAGGAGCTGTGATTTGTCTGAGTCCTGCCACACTAGAAATGGGTGACACTCACTTGGACTGAACACAAGGTCATCTGCTACTGATTACAAACAAAAATTTGTGCTAAAAACTGGGAATAAAGATGGAATCAGATGGAGATCCTGGGAAGATGAGAATGCAAACTTTTTTCCAGCTGTTCTACTCATCAGATGCTCTTGGAGAAGTGCTCTCAGGGTAGAAATGCAAGGAGGAGTAGGAAGGCATGCAGGTGTTTCCTGCTTAGGCTTTTGCAACTGAGAGCAGACTTGGAAGTCAAGGAATGGAATAAAGGTCCTCTCAAACTTCCATTGCTGCTGTCAACAGCTACATCATGGAAGAGAAATTAATTCTCTAAATGTGGACAACAGGCATCAACTCTAAATGTGGACAACAGACATCAATAGAAAGCTGTTCAAGCCTTCCAGATTCCCTTTTCCCCGTAGTGGGAGATGCTCTTTGCTATCACTTGCTCTCCACTGGGACTCCTATACAGCACTGGCAGCTGTTGGTGCTCACCTTTCAGTCTGTTCACTTAGTGACTATCCCTGATTTCATGTCTCAGTCAGACCCTCACTGCCACCTGAACAGCAACAAAAAATAAAGGCAAAACACTTGCTTATTTTACAGCTGCATCAAAATGGCTTTCAGGCTGCTTAAAACCTTTCTGATGAAAACTTTTACTGAAAGACACAAAGAAATATTTAAATACTTGTGAGACAAGAGTTGTGTTTACGGAAAAATTCATAGTGACACAAAGTGACTAGCGCTGATGTTAAAAGCAGCACTAGCTATTTCCAAAACAAACTGCAAAAGTTACAAAAAACCCTATGTTTGTCTCTTGTTGAATTTCAGGGGACATTTTAATAATAAATTAAGATGTGTAACCTGTTTTTCTTAATTAATCCGAACTGACTCAATGAGTTATATAATTCTGGGACTATTTCCAGTTTGCAAATTGTTTAAGTCCATAGTAGTTTATGATAATACTTGTGTATGAAATGCATTAATCCTGTGGAAAATAAAATACTAGCATTTGTTTAATGAAATCATTATCACTAAACACTTATCATCTGTTTAATGAAATTCAGAAATTCACAGATGGTTGTTCTCTTATACAGCAAATGCATGTTTAGTAGAAACAATGTTGAGAAGTAAACACAATAATCAGTATTACAAATGACTCTCTTCTGCAATAAAACTGAAACAATTTTTTTCAAACACGGATATGGACTATCAGCCCACAGTAAGATTACTTATCTGTTCTGAAGAGTCCTCTTTGAAATTAAAATAGGAAATAATCTGCTTTTTGAAACAACAGATTAAAACAAACCCAAAAATGCGAAATGCTATCCTGATCCAGAGGCTCACAACTCTCCAGACTTCTCAAATCCCCAGCCACCACATGCACAATAAACTTTGGTGAGGCTGATAATTATACAGAGGAATTATCCAGGATTACAATGGCCATAATTGTTATCTCCTACCCAAAACTGGTATAAGTTTAGCCAGCACTCATCACAAGCACATTTCTTTTGTTATGCAGAATATACAGCTTTGCAATTTTCTTTTTTTCTGTAGATTTGGCCTGCCTGTAGGCATTTACCCCTCACTGCCCGATTTTGTTCTGCTCTGCTTTAGATGTTCTCAGTTATTTAACTGCTCCCATATGAAATTCTGGGTCTGCCTGAAGTCATGTCATGTTGAACTGAAGATGAGATGTTAAAGTATGTGATTTAGCCATACAGCACAGCCTCACTCCTCTCCCACATCCACAGAGGTTCTGGGGATAGAGCTTGACAAAGTGTCTACAAAATCAAATTGCTTCTCAACATTTTGTCCTTGGATTTGTTCTTCCCATATACAAGGACAGCAAGCAGGAGAATAAATAATACAGGAAAGGAAGCTGTAAGGGAGCATTTACTTATGGGGATTAACATGATACAGCACAGTGACTTTGCAATCTGCACTGTAAAGTACCAGATGTCCCATTACAGTAATTCCCATAATTTAAAGGAGTACACGTACAATCTCTTTTTGCCCTGCTTTACTCCTGTAAATAAATTCTGTCTTGCTGTCTCACTGGAAAGGCCAAACTTTCTTCTCTGTTTTCAGTTTGCTGACAATCTCAGCATGAAAACACATAGATCTCAAGTACAGCTTTATTCAAGAGATAAATGTCAGGTAAAAGGGACTCTTTTATTAAAAACTTGGCAAGAGCTGGTTGCATTAGACACAGAATTGCTTACACTGGGTGAAATTTTAATTCATTAAATATAGATTTCATCTTTTTCCACTTCACCACTTTGTGGAACTGCTAGAAGAGATACATGTCAGAGTACTCTCCTAAACAGGCTACATGTGAATGATTTCATAAACACATTTCATACATCCAGGTTGGAAATTGGCCAGACTCCGGAGATAACAGCCTGGAATTTCCCCCACCTTTCACAATTAGGTGGAATAAGAGGTTTCTAGTTTTCTATTGCCACTCTTTCATGGTTCAGGTCTATGGCTAAGTCTGCTCTCAGTTCAAGGCAAGGCTGATGGGATGAAAAAGGAAATCTGAGCAGAGAGAGAGGAGATAAGTTCTCTAAAGGAGCCATCAGCCCTCAGCCCTGGGGAAAATGGGGGATATTATTAGTGCAGCCAGATTTTCTATTGCTTTGCTGTGGTGACTTTCTGTGTCTGGGTCCTGCTGGAGGCAGCGTAACTCCAGCTGCAGGACTGCCAGAGAGCAGGGGGGAGAAGCGAGGAGCCCTGGAGACCAGACACGAACCTGACACTGAATAGCTCTTCTCCTGCAGAGGTGCTGAGGGAAATAAGGCAGGAGCATGGACCACTGCTTCCACTCTACAGGGCAGACCCACTCTCTGAAAAGAAAAAAAAAAAAAAAAAAAGAGTTGTTGAAGCTTTCAGAAATACTATGATCAGTGGGGGAAAAAAAAAAAATTATCCCTTTGGATTTCCCTTCTTCAGGAATTTCTTCAGGAACAGTCCTAGCCAAGGCAATATCAGGGATATTTTCTCTATCTGGTTAAGTGTAGCATAATTAAGGAATCACAGACAATAGTGGCTGACACACTGGGATCTCTAATATTTAGGGATAATTTTCACAAGAGTGAAACTGGAGAACTTGGCCCTGCAAAAAAACTCCCCAAGGAACCTCAAAGCCAAGGTAATTACTGTGCATTTTCTTTCCAAGTGCTTCTCTGCCACTTTGTGTTTCTCAGACTTGTATTATTGAAAGGAAAAAACTGAAGGGCATTTTCTCGCCTCTACCACATGGTTAAATCTTTGAAAGCTTTCTATTTTCATCTAGCACAGATCCTTCTCTGTGCTTATCCCTGCCCACCCTCCAAGCAACAGCAAATCCCGATTATGTGTTAAAAACAAAAAGCATTCAGTGCATATGCACATTATATTAAAAAAAAAAAAAAAAATTCTTTCTTGATGTCTCCCTTTAAATTTTGTCTCATTTTTTCCCCCTGGGAAACCAGTCTATACTTTCCCCCCTTCTTTACATTTTCTGGAGGCCCTTACCTCTGCTCTCTTAGCATTGTCATGCATTTAATTTAGTTAAGCAAATTTAGTTTGTGTCAGTCCATTTGCTGTTCCTGCCAGTGCTCTGAGCCTTCTGTGTTAGCACACAGACCGCAGGAGCAGCACTGAGGTTTTAATCTGGGTGTACAGACAACAGAGGAATTTACAGCACTGGCAGATCCTTGTGTTTGTGCTGGACTGTGAGCCATCAATCATTTCCAGAGGCTTTTGCCAAGAAGGTGAATGGCCAGATGTCTTATTTTGGTAAGTTCATAATTCTTTCTAAACAGGGGAATAATCTTTCTCCAGCAGACATGAATCTCCTCCAGAAGCACCACCTCTCATCACGAAGCCCCACGTAAGACACTTCATTGGCTTTCAAAATCCCCATGGAGTTCAAGTGTTCCACATTCTCAGACTGTAACAGCAAGATTTGGTTAATGAGCACATTTATAGACTGATGTTTTCTCTGTGACTTTTGATTCAAATCAAAAGTTCAAATGTTTGCTTTTAAAAATGTCTGCACTTTGGAGTAGTTTTAAATCAGAAATCCCAATGACTTCAATTTACAAAGCATGACTTAGCTTCAGTGTAAGAGGAGACAGGGAACACTTCTTCTGTTCAATATATTTCAGTAAGTCTTGGGACCACTGAAGATTGTAAACCTCACAGCCCCAACACTACCCCAGGAAAGTAGCAAATTGTATCAATGTCACTGTCATAAACGTGGTTGGAGTACTTTTTTCTCATTTATTTTAAAAATACATCAAAATAATGACAAAACCCCCACAAAAGAATAAAATAGAAATTTTAAAACCCATTTTTCAAAGTAGTTTTCCCAAAAATCCAAATCTCCAATATTGTAATTCCAAGATATTTCCCGTATGAAATTTTTTTGGACACAATTTCAGAAAAACTGTTTCAACCTCTTTTGCAACAAATAAGGGCGGGGGTGGGAAAGAACCTTTTCCAATCACTTTATCCTGCAACTAAATACACATTGAGCTTCCTCACTGGTCTTATTACAGTTGTCTGAATGAATGGTACAATTTGATTCAGACACATGTTCCAGCAGAAGAAAAAGACAACTTCACTGCCCCTAAATCTTGTAATCTTAATACTAATTTATTCTTACATCCATTCACAAGAAGCTACCATTGTCCACAAGCAGAGCAATTTGTTCAGAGAGCTGAGCTGAGCCTTTAGGCTCATTTGAATCAGCCCTCACAGAGCCCTGAACGGAAACGAGATGGAAACCCATCTGCTGTAACTGGGAGCAAGATGATGCAGCAAACAGAGTAAATATTTTTTCCCCACTTTGTGGGTGGAGTGCTGACATCACATAAATGCCAGGAGATAAAAATGGTAGTCAATGAGTGACAGAATAATATAAAAAGCAGTTCTGCTGAAAACATAGTCTCAAACATGTGGTCTGGATTCAAGAGATAAATTAGTGCTAATTCTTCTCACATATTTTTCTCATTATATGAAAGTCAAGTAATAACACAGTATTGGCATCATTTGGTGAGTGACTTAATCAAGGATGAGTGAGGCAATGAAGACTGGAACTCATTGCTTGAGCTATTCCATAGATTTATTGACAAATACAGCAGCAACACCAAAATCATAATGAAAGAGGAGAAGAAATGGTTAAATATTGTGCATCCCTGAGGTGGAGCTTAGGTGAGGAGAAACTAAAGTGCTTAAAGATTTTTGAGAGTTTCTAGTGAACAACCAACCACTGGATCTAGATCTTCTAAATTCCCACTCATGTTACAGTTACTGGCTCACACTGTCTTTTATAACACTTAACAATCCCATGTTAGAAAAAAGATTTTGAGGATTTCCGCATCCTGTGTACTTTAAAGAACAGCTTGAAAGGAAGATGAATCATAGGCAACTGGTTGGCAAATTTGTCTCCTGTTTATTGAAGTGCATCGTTGAAAAGAGAAAATGTAACAAATATAAGTTGGATGAGCTATAAAATTAGTATAGTCCTTTAATAACTGGAAGTGCAAAACATCTGGAGTGTGAAGTTTTAAGAAAGCATGTTTTTTGGATAATTGCCATTCTCTTCATTGAGTAAAACCGAAATGATGATTGAGGAAGACTCACTGGGCACCTGTGAAGCTTCTGGACACAGAGTTCCAGAATAATGGATTCATTTTCATGGATGCAAAAGCTATTAATAATTTGTCAGCCATTTTGAACAGGAACAAAATCCTACCAAGTAATGTTGTGCATTCAGGGCTTGACTCATCTGTTTGTACAGGCGTGCCTGCTCTTACAAAGTCATATTTGCCATATATTTAATTAGATCTCTGCCCACTCCAAGTGGCTCCACATTTAGGTACCAATGGTGGTATTGGATCACACTGAAATCTTCCTTTGGTGCTCTTCTAATTAGCAAATTGGACTGTGTCACAGCTGTGGAAGGACAATATTGTACTGTTATTAAAAAAAAAAAACTTTCCCTGTGCTTATTTTTTGAGCACTTCTTGCATAATTTTCTTTTTCACTTCCTCAAGAATATTGCTCCAGATGAAATCTAAGATATGATAGGATTTGGTCTTATGTTCAACTGGCCTAATTTGATGAGTATTTTTACCAGGACTCCTGTGATAGGAATTAGCCTTTCTGTAGTGTAGAAGTCACAAGAAGGGAGGAATTGTGAAAATAACAAAGGGCTTTTAACTGCAAGCTGAAAATAGAAACCACAGCACTTGAAAATCTTTCAAGCAGAAGGGCTTTTTGAAAAAGAGCAGTTTGTAAAGGGAGAAACAGAGGTCAAGTGACAAAGAACAGGTCTGTGTTACAGGGAAAGCAGCTGAAAAGTGAAAGTACTGAACTGCAAAGCAAACAGCAAAGGAATTTACTGACTTTACAAATCTTGCACCAGGAGCTCTGTAGAGAAGTTACACTTTTTTCCTTTCCTCTTTTTTTTTT